>JBBMOC010000011.1:2847487-2884870 GCA_037975185.1 Centropyge bicolor | reverse complement strand
AGATTCATGAAGCTCTATGACTTTGTGTTACAACATCGTCTTTGACTTCACTCTTGTGCACAAACCAACACGTGACAGGTCTCTGAGAACAAATTATAACTAACTTTTTAACTCAAGTGTTCAGGGAGTCAAATCTCAAGTACGTGAACTCAGCAAGTTTCAAGTTGGCCTTTAGTTTACAAGAGGAAAGCATGATTTCTTACAGCTCGGGTTTTACTTTTTGCTTTGGCCATGTATCGAACAGTTATGATATTTCACTAAGCAAAGTGATTACTGAGGACGCACATGGCTAAAAATAGTATTGATATGTGTCAGCCAGTGGTACGTGTTATAAGTAAGCCAACACTCATCAGATTACTTTACTTGGAGGGAAGACAAAGTAGAGTAAGGCTAGTACGTAAGGTTAATCAATTTACTCCTCACGTTTGTTTTCTGGGAGATTTGTATTTTTTTTCAGTGACTTGGCTCTGCTTCAGGTCTCAGCTGTTATTTTAGTGAATGTGATGATGATGGTTAAAAGCAAAAAAAATGTTTAAGTGACAAAATGATTAAATGTGATTATTTTTTTAAATTGTAATTTGTTCATGAAGAAGAGTAAAAGCCTCTACTCTCAAGTGTCTGATGTATTCCTAAGATAAGATAAGATAACTTTTATTGATCCCCCTTAGGGGAAATTTACTTGTCACAGCAGCAGTAACAAACAGTAAACAGTAACTCCAAAATAAATACCAGTAAGTGGCTAATTAAAAGATAAGGCAGTAATATAAGTGGCATAGAGACAATAAAGTGACAAGTGAGGTAAAATATTGACACTATGTTACATGTTTTCCTTGTCTTTGGCATCCAGAAGTAATAGACATACTATTATTCATATGAGAATAAAGATGCTATGAATGCTATTGCACAGAAATTTCTATGTTATTGCACTGAAGAGATATTACATTATTTACAGTGTGCAGCAGAGAAGATACAGAGAAAATGCAGTCATCAACCTGAAGTGACTTTGTCATCCATATGTAGTAGAATACTGTATGTTTCAGTGCAGAGAACTGGCACATGGGACTTTTGCACACTGATGAACTGCCGGCTCTAAAAAGAAGCCCTCAGTCTTTGAAGGTCTGGGAATGACAGCAAAAACACTTTGCTCAGGTCTTGACTGGGCTCTGTGGAGGTTCGTGCAGACGTGTTTTGTATTGAATATCTTCTGTTGTTCTGGTAATGTGTTCGTTGCATGTGCCTGTTATACTTTGCTGCAGCATGCGATTTGTTTGAGTAAGCATCATCCATGTGTCCTTAAAGGAGACAGTGGGACGAAAGACGTGACCGGCTTGAAAACAGGAAGAACAGGTTTCCACCTCACGTGTCTCAGTTTAAGAGAAACAGTTTGACTCATTTTGGAAAACGTCTTCCTCTCTTGAAATTACAAAAAATATATGTTCCAACTTCAAACCGTGATATCTGTTCATACAGATAGTTTTGGTTTTATTTGAGATGTCAGTCTGAGATTGAAAAGGAAACCGTGTCTAGATCATTCACAGTCAACAGTTTTCATAGGAACTGTTTTTTGGTGGAGTTCCAATGCAGATGATCCACAATGAGGATTATCAAGATAAACCCACACAGTGTTTTCTGTTAAGAGCGCAGTAACTTCACCTGTGGCGTTTTTTTTAAATATGATTCTTTAAGACGGTTTTGTGAAACTGAACAAGCAGATATGTTATTTGCATTAAGTGATTTGTTGATCAGAACATTGCTGACGATCACATCTGGAAATGTGTCTCTGAAGCTGTGCACATAGATTAACAAGAAAAATACACATCTACCTGTAAAGTGTGATTCCTTTACAAGGGAAGTTTGTTTTTGTGCTGCACTAAAGCAATAACACCGCAGAGACGTGTAATTAGTACATGTCAGTGTGTTTTCCCTCTCAGCGACATCGGCTGGCGTGAACTTCAGTGTGTATAAAGGTCACTCTGCATAAAGGTGATGGGGCTCTGACGGGAGGAGGAGGCAGTCTGAGTCTGTCTGAGCGACTGATAATTCCACTGGAAAAGAGGAAAAAACACAGACATGGACATTTGCGGTTTTTATATCAATCTAACAAAAGCAACAGCACTATTTTCCATCACATTACTAGAAATGTTTGCGCTCGTTTGATGCGAATGAGTTTGGTTTCACGAGCCAGTTTTTGTGGTTTGGGTTAAAGGTTTGATTTTAGAGTTGAGACAGAGAGACAGGATGGAACGCGATGCAGGATTTTGCAGAATCGTCACATTTCAGCATCCACTGGAGTTGATCGGTCTGAGACGAGACAAAGCAGCTTTTGTTGAACTCACATGACTTTCTTTACTGTCGTGCATAAACAGGAAATGATTTTTGGTGACATGTGCCAAACTGCTGCCGGCCAAACTTTGAGAAAAACAAAACTAAATATTGGTTTAAATATTTGATGAGAATGTTTACCTGAACAGAAATGTTGCTAAGACACCACTGATAATAAAAATGGATGTTGTCTTACTTCCTTTTTTTAAAAAGGGTGAAAGACTTGTTGTTTAGAATCAGAAAATTAGACATCAGTGTCACAATAGAGCTGCAATGATTAATTGATTAGTCGATTGACAGAAAATTAATAGCCAATTACTTAGATAATCAATCAAAGAGTTGCTGGTTCCAGCTGCTTGAATGTAGGAATGTGCTGCTTTTCTTTGTCAGTGGACTGTTGGTTGGACAAAAGAAGCAAATTGAAGACGTGGCTTCGGACTCTGGGATATTGTGATGAGCACTTCTTATGATTCTTTATAAACTTAATGATTAATCATGAAATTGATCTGCAGATTAATCAGTAAAGAAAGAATCGTTACTTGCAGCCCTTGTGCACAAACACAGCTCATGAATTGTTCATCATATTGGTATTGTCCATAAATACTAATATAGAAAAAAAGATGCTCCTTCTAACCTCAGATCTTTGTATTTTTTCTACACTTTTCAGAGTGTCCTCAGTTAGTTTCATGCAAACTTCACGCTAATTCAAACTGACTTGATTTGCATTGCCATCCTGTGTATCTAGCTGTGTGTGAGTGTGTGTGTGTGAGTGTGTTTGAACAGCACTGTGCCGTGTAGCCAGCCGGCTGTGTCAGGGTGACCGGGTTCAAGCTTTGAACCCAGAACTACCAGACGGTACAAAAACCCAGATTTGGTTGTTTTCCCAGTTCGGAGGCCGGACACTCTCAGAGCACATGATCCGAGCTGGATGTGGGACAGACTGTGTGTGTCCAGGAAGCCTTCCTGACAACTCTTCTGTAACATGACACCATCAGTTTAAAAATGGAAAGAGAGAAACTGAGATGAAGATTAAAGAAGTGGTTGTATGAGTGGCCTACATGTACTGATGTACAGGGAGAGTGGTGGTCCCAGCTGGTTCCCCCGTCCTGCTGTTTCTTGTTGGTTCTCTCTCTCTCTCCGTCTCTGTGTTTTCTGGGTGTGACCCTCTGTTCCCCTCCGGCTGCAGTTTACCTGCTCACCTGTGCCTCACCCGCTGATCGAGCTCCTGCAGTATATACACCCTGAGGACCATGTACAAAGTGACAAAAGATAGTTGTTCAGTCTGGATGAAAGTGGTGGACAGACCATGCATGTATGAGTTATTGAGCTTTAGGTACTTTTGGACATTCAGGCTAACACTTTCCCCCTGCTTTCAGTCTTTATGCTAAGCTAGGCTAATTACCCTCGAAGGTGTTGGTGTTTATAACAGCAGGTCACGTGTTTAACTGAATTGTTTGTGTGTGCCTATAAACAGCTGTATATTTGTTCTACAATGGTAGTTATTGCTTCAATAGGCTCTTGACCTGATTCTGGTTCCAGGTCACAGTTTAGGGGATCAGACGAGCGTCAGTTTTCCTGTTGAGGTCACCGGGTCCACCTGCCAGTAATCTGAGGGTCTGACTCTATTTCTGACTGTCCCCCATTCATGCGGGCTAACGGGGCGACGTGACTCTGCAGGACTGGAAGATGGGGACTCACATATAGGACCAGCACTGGCACACACACACACACACACACACACACATTCCCACAGATATACAGTTTCATGCACCAGCCCGTCCCGACACTGACCCACGAGACCTCAGTGACCATGTGACACTTTTCAAGGACGAGCCATGTGGTTTCAGGTGTGCATGTGCATGTGGGATGTCTGGTGTGTGAGCAGTTTCTGAAAATGCTGCGTCATCACTGCAATGATGCAGAGAGCTGGTTGTGAGGGACAAACCTTGAGTGTCCACATTAAGAGGAATGAGACCAGCAGGAACAGAGAGCGAGGGAAAAGAAACAAGGGGAAGATTTGGTGAAACACAACTGTGGCAAAGCTTTATGTTTAAACCTGTCTGGGAGCAGCTTTTCCAAATTTTAATACTGAGATGATGAGTCATTTACATTTAGTGAAAGACTGCTATACTCAACACTTTCACTTCCCAGCTTCTTAAATTAAATTAGCTTCTTTTCTCTGTAGCCACTGTAAACTGAGTCTCTGAGTTTTGTACTGTTGGTCAGACAAAATGAGCAAAATGAGCTTCGGGCTCTGGGACTGTAATGATGAGCATTTTCCACTTTTCCCTTTTTTTTTTTAAAGATTAAAATAATGAATAAAAAAGCGATTTAATAGATTATGAAATTAACCCCAAATTGAGGCCCCACAGGTAAAATTTAACTACAAATTCTTCCACAATCAGTGACAGCGACTGACCCATATCTACTGGACAACACACTAAATTAAGAACTGGGTCAAAAGAGTCAAGTTAAAGTTAAGATAAATGATTAAATTGCACTCCCTTACTTTTGCTTCTCAATTATAGCAGGTAATAATTACTACATAGTTCTTGTGCACATATAAAAATCAAATTGAATGTCTGTTTTAATTCCAGGTCTTTGTAATGATGAACCTCAGATAGACAGAGAATTTCGGTGTCAAATGGTAGTGACCCAGTTCACTCCAGTAGCTGACAGGAGGGAATGTAACACACACACACACACACACACACACACACACACACACACACACACACACACACACACACACACACACTTACTTTTTGGTTTCCTCAAAATCGACAGAGACAAACATTTGCCATTGCTTATTCATTATTATTACACTATTAAAAGATAACATCAACATAAAAACAGAGAATACAAAAAGGATCCTGTACAGAAGTCAGTATATACATATATGCAGAAAGTGACATGTGGCCTTCATTCAACACTTTGACAATAGCTGTTGGGGTGAGGCAGCAGCTTTGATGAGCCATCATATGCTTGAATGGGACAGTGAGTCACAAATGTGAAACGAGGTCTTACCAGGCATTTCATCAGCAATATACAGAAGGTGAACAACAGTTAAAAGAACAGGAAACCAAACGTGACTGGGATTCAAACTCTGTTTAGACAAGATTCAATTGCTCAGTGTTTTTTTATAGGCAACGTTACTCATTTACTGATGTGCTTCATGTCTTTGTTTTGATGTGATTGCTCATCGGGTTTGCTGGTTAATGGATTATTTCCAGTTTACAACAGTGAAGCGAAGACTGGATCAGATTAAAATACTGGGAGGATACATCCTTCAGGAAAGTAGGTGAACTGGGGCTAATTTGTTCACTGAAAATTTAAATCTTTATTCGCTGGTTAGAAAAGAAATAGATGCACCAATACTGTGGCTCTGCTTCCACCTGCTGGTCAATGGTCAATACTGCAGACAACTGCCAAGTAGTGATTGTTTCATGAATTTAGTCATGTCACATTACTTTGTTTAGAACTGGTGTATTTCTCTTTAATTTTTTTTCTGAGGTTGTCTTGAATATTTGGGATATTTGCTCTTCTCCCATTTTATTTCCATCACAAATTAGAGGGAGGTCAGAGACCATCTGGTGGCTCTTGAGCTTTTGATCGTATCACATGGTCTACATCAGCAGACTTTCTCTCTGATGATGAAGCTCATGTGATACAATCATAAGCTCCAGAACAGTTGCTTAATGGAGCTTTAGGTGAGTTTGTTTGTGTTTCCAAGGTCTACAATGAACTTTGACATTGACCAGAGGGATAAATAAATAGATTAAGCATACAGTACATTTAAATTCACATCAGTCTTGACCTTTCAGATGATGCTAATTCTCCCTGTCAGCTGTAAACCATCAGGTACGTCTTTGGAAATGATCCATTTTAGAGGGGAGAAACCTCAGAAACTTCCTCTCAGTTTTGCTTTAAAATTGTCTCTGTGATTTCTCTATTGCTAATTTCCAAGCATCAAACCTTTGAACATTTTGGCTGTTTGTTGTCAGTGGCTTTTTGCAGTATGAACAGTAGAACTGAAACATTTTGAATAGTTGTATAATCAACTATTCAATTGACAGAAAATAAAACTATGTTAATAACAGATTAGTCATGTATTTTTTTCTAGTAAAAATGTTCATCAATCTCTGGTCCCAGCCTCTCAAATGCGACTATTTGCTGCCTTTCAAATTGCTTTTCATGCAAACTGAATTATATTTGGTTTGTGGTCTGTTGGTTGGACGAAATGAAAATTAAAATCTATTTTGTTTCTGCTGAAAGAGAGAGCAGTGTTTCAGTGACTGTCTGCTGCCCCTCTGTGGTGATGAGTATGTACTGCAGGAGGTTGAGGGAGCAGTTACTCCAACTCATAGGAGCTGCTGTCCAGTTGGACTCTGAGGGACTTGAAATCTGGCCTGTCGGCTGGCTCGGCGCTCCAACATTTGAGCATGATTTGGTAGAGGAAGTCGGGACATTTGGGCGGAGACGGCATCCTGTAACCTCTGGTCACTTGATGGTACACTTCTTGGTTGCTGAAGGCTGAGGGAAGGCGAGAGGCAAAGAGAGGAAGTGAAGCAGGTGGAGGGAGGAAAAAGAAGAGCAGAAGTGGTGAGGGTCAATATTGGTTTTCACTAAAACACCTGCAGATACACCTGAGGCCTTTCTCACTATTTTTTTTGTGCAAAAAAACCCTTAAGTCTATTTTAGAGCAGCTGTTGCTCCACACACATGATTGCTAAACCACAATTATAATATATCATGTCTACACATATTTACTAAGCATAGTTGTTGACTTCACCTCTGCCACAATGGTTCAACTCTATAGGTTGAATTTGAATTCTATAATTACAGTTTATTCAAGCACCCTTGACCTTGTGTATAGCTGAGGCTGCATTATTAACACTTTAAATATCCCGATCTCGATTCAGGCCAGTATGTGATTTCATTTCTATGTAACAGTGATGATGCTGTGTTTGCATTAGCAGGACCGACCAAATGCTTCCAATCAATACAATCAATTTTCTTTCTATTTTCTCACAACTGATACCCATTTGTGCACTGACGCTTCCTGTAATGCTTCCCTCTCTTCACACTGGCCATTAAAAGTTCCAGGGTAAGGTACAGGGGCCAAAATCTCCAGTTTTCTTTCTGTGCAAAAATGTATTCCAAATATTATCTGAAGCCTAAATGAGTCAGCAGTCTGAGTCAGTGAAATCAAGTGTCTTCCAAAGTTAGTCTTTTTAGTATTAAGAGGTTTTCTTCTTTAGCTGGAAATGAAGGACGGTAACAGTTTGTGCTAAAAAGGCTGTATGTTTGGAAGAAATTTTATTTTGTGATTTCCCCATCACTTCCATTGAAAACGCTTCAGGCATGAATGAACAGGAAAGACAATTAGAGCAAGCAAAGTTTCAGTGTACATATGAGTATGTGAATATTGTTTGAAGACTTTCCATTGAATAAGTCTACTGTGTGAGAGAGACACAGCTTAATGTTTCATCCCATAATCACCGTTTACGTTATATTTCTAAAATCAAAACATGTGTCATTCCACCCACCTGGGTAAGGAACGCCTCCGCAGGTGATGATCTCATAGAGCAAGATACCAAAGGACCAGACGTCTGACTTGTTGGAGAACTTTCCGTGGCTGATGGCCTCGGGAGCGCTCCACTTGTAGGGAATCTTTTTATCTTCTGTGATGTAGAATGGCTCCTGGAGGAGAAATGTTTGTCTTAAAACCTGTAGGACTGATTTGACAAGACGCACAAAGCTTCCCTTTCTACCTTGATCACTCTGGCCAGGCCGAAGTCGGCCACCTTGCAGATGTAGTCTTCTCCCACCAGGACGTTTCGAGCCGCCAAGTCCCTGTGGATGCTGTTCTTCTCCTCCAGGTACGACATCCCATCAGCCACCTGGGCGCCCATGTCAATGAGCGACGCAAGTTCTTGATCCTGCCCCTCTGGACCTGCAACGAGAATCAGACCCCAACAATTAGACAAACCTCTCAGTGAACAGCCTCAAGGGTCGAATCAACATTTCTCTGAACCAGTTTCCTTCATGAAGGTAGACTTTATTGCAGAAATTGACCTCTGAGGAAGCTGAGCAGGCTGCCTTTCTCCATCAGCTCGGTGATGATCCAGTACGGCGTCGAGGCTGTGCAGACGGCAAACAGAGAGATGAGGTGACGATGGCGGAGGTTCTTCAGGATCTCGACTTCCCTCTGAAATTCACGGTGGTTCAACTCTGAGTCTGAGAGAAGAAGAAAAGGAAAAAATGAGGTTAAAAAAGGGGAAGACACCAAGGAGTCCACAGAGAAGGGTCTATGATTTAACATGAAATGCTTCCAGTGATAAATGGGAACTGTGGAGCTCACCAAAACAATCTAGAAGATGGGATTTCCTGTTTCATAAACCGCATTTTAAATCATGCATCGTACAGATCAGTCGACCTAAGATGACACTGAACATAAGTCCAGAGCCGCCTGCCATGGCAGCATTAGCTCCTGGATGAATTTACTACGAACTAAAGAGGAAAACAGGAAAATGTGGAGCTGCAGATGGCTGGAAACAAACTACATGCTCTGATTGTTTTGCAACAGCTCAGTCTCAATCACGATGACCGTTTCAGCCACAACATGTCAGTGATATCAAATGCTCACTGCAGTTTAACAGAGCTTTTGACTGAAGCCATGTTGGAAAATTGGCCCATGGAGCCGTTCAAGAAGCACACAGCGCAATTTATCCGAGTATCCAACAGTCAGAACGTTGAGGTGATTAATTGGGTGTTGTGACAGTATTCCAAAAGTCAACCCATCTGGCAGACATTTTAAGAAATTCGTTGACCAACTGGGGATTAAATCTTGCTTATTATTTACAGTATCTGTCCAGTTTATGGTGCATGACATGCAATCACAATGTCCCCGATTCCATTCCTGCCTGACATCTGTTGTCATCTCCCTCAATCTTCCCCCAAACACAAATGCAAGAGATGAAGATGCTCATCTATATTTCAACTAGAAAAGCACTTGGAGAGCGCAGACCTCCGCCAAGCAGCACAGTTCCCCCAGCTTATTATGACTTACACCCCAAAATATTAGTACTACCTTTAATTTATCTATTTCAATGGATTCCTGGACCATAAAAACATAGCCTTAGCAATTGGAATCGCATCGATAGTTTTATAGTTATTCGTGGAAATCAACTTTTATATAGTTGTAACTAGTACATTTCGTAGAAACTTCAGAAATATTTTTTTTGCAAGCAATCTGGGTATTTTTCATGGAGTTATATACACATATGTTGAAAATGTCCCCATCTCGCAATGATAAAGAATCCTTAAAAAAATTCCTGGATCCAGACGGTGATCTGGGTCACCTCCAAAATTTAATCATTTGTTCCTTGTCCTAGAAAGGACATTTCCTGAAAATTTCTTCAAAATCTGTCCCTAACTTTTTGAGTTATGTTGCAAACAAACAGACAAACAAACAGACAAACAAACAGACAAACCAACACCGGCAAAAACATAACCTCCTTAGTGGAGGTAATAACTGTTATAGCCAATAAAGCTCTGGTTTTACACCAGCTGGCCCAAGCAGCAAAGTTGACAGGAATTTGTCAAGCAAAGATTCATTTCATTCTTTGGTTCCAGCGTCTCTAATGTGAAGATTTGCTCTTTTGTTTTAAAATGAACAGATGAAGTTTGTAGATTAAGACAGTTGGTTGGACAAAAGAAGCGCCGGCTCTGGAACACTGATCAGCATTTGTCACAATTTAGACATTTTTTTTTAGAGCCAGCGTTGTTGATAGATCAATTTTTGACGCAGTACCTCATTTGAGTTCCTGTGTTTGTCTCAACCCACAAAGCAAACAGTACATTCAGTGTTGATCTGAGTTATAAACTGCTGATCATCTGATCATCTAGATTAAATACAATAAACTAGCCCGTTTCAGTCTGATGACATTTGGCACTTCCTGGTCATACAAGGATTTACACATGATTACTGTGCAATAAATGAATCATCAGGTGAATCAGATCAGTGAGCTTGAGGGCAGACNATCACTTTACTGAACTTTAGTTGTGAGTTAAAAAATAATCTCCACCAGTCAAACCTAAGACCCTTAAGAGGCTCCACTCACGGTTGCACCTTCAGGGACTCGGCTCGCGCCAGGTAGTTGTTGGGGACGATGCCGGTGTCGAGCACGCGCCCGTTCCGGTCGATCCTGCGCGCGGTCCACCAGTCCCCGGTCCGGCTCAACACGCTGAACAGCTCCCCCTCCCGGAAGGACAGCTCGTCTTCGTGCCGGGCCTCGAACGGCCACAGCGACGTGTAGATGCTGCCGCCGTCCGGACCGGGACTCGTACTGGGATCGGGACCAAGATCAGGACCCAAAGGAGGACTGGGACTCGGCTCAGGACCGGGACTCGGGGGTGTGTCCTCCTTGTCCGCCGCCTCAGCAGCGGGCTTGTCGGAGCTGAAGATCCGGTTCCACAGTGACTCCAGACACGGACAGGTTGACCGCAGACACGCGGCCATCGCTGCCCGCTCCGAGCCGCCACGCCCCCTGCAGGTGGCTGCACCTGTCCGACAGGTAGAGCGGAAGAGCAGCGGCTGTCTGTCCTGTTCACACTGAGCTGCTGTCACAGGACTGAGGGAGCTTCCTCATGCCAGCAGGTCATAACCGGCTGTGAACTCCGCCTATGAAGCGTCATGAAGTTCCCACTTATGACTGATGATAGTTTATAGAGTCATTTCACACATGTGATGGAAAGAAAGTACATTTACTCATGGAAGTACAGCTTCGAGGTACTTGTACTTTTTTACTCCATTTCTTTGATAACTTCAGTTTGGTTCTTTATAGATTTGGATTGATAATAGAAAACAAATCAACAAATAAACTGATGCTTTATTTAAGGCTTAAATAAGAAATAGTTAAAAATGAGAAATCTATAAAATAATTCAAATGAGCTTCTCCTTTAAGCTGCATCATTAAAGTGATGAACATTAATGCATCAATCATTATAATCCAATAATGTATTAGAGCCTATATATATTATTCTGAAATGGTCCATTCTGCAAAATGAGTATTTTCACTTTTGGTACTTCAAGTATATTTTGATGCTTGTGCTTTTTCTTGAAACAGTATGTCTACACTGAGTCTGTCGCTTCTATTGCTTAAAGGCAGAATCAGTCAAATATTTCCCAAAAGAAAAACAATCATTAATGGAACATGACTTATGGTCCATCAGAAGTGTGTGTCTGTATCTGGAGAGACGCTGACCTCTGCCTGCATTTTCTTTATTTTACTGTTCAGGAAGTTTTTGGGCCTTTGAGTCTGCAGCTAGTGACAGTGAGCAGGCTGTGAGGGTGGAGCTCCATGAAAAAGTTAGTGTCCAGATGACAGATCATAATTAGGTGTCAAAGTGGAGACATTGAAGCTGGGCGGAGGGGTCAACTTTGAATATTGTAGTTACAAACCATAACCAAGAAGTGTTACCTGTTCAGTGAAAAATCTGAGTTGTTTTTCTCCCAATGCAATAGATGTAGTTAGTGGATGGATGGATTGGTGACTTGTGAGGTAGATGATCTATCTACAGTATCTGTACGTGTGTTATGTTCACTACTGCCATTGATTAGCAATCTGTAATAACACCATAATGAAAGATGAGAAAATGTATATTGACACATAGTCAGTTTTAAGAGAACCAGAACCTTACAGGTTTTAGTATCCCAATCTAAAAAAATATTTTTAGAACTTCAGAACTAGAAGTGAAATACCTTCTAGTTTAGAAATGTTCATGTCTAAAATCACTCAGTCGATGCTTTGGACTCAATCCACTGTGAGACTTCTGTCACACACGAGATACATGTTTACAGTCGACCCAGAATCAGAACCAGGTTCAAAGGCCACCAGCAGGAAATCAGGAATCAGGACCTGAAATCCCATTGAACTCTAGAATCAGAGCTTGAAACAGGTCTCAGTGACGTCTTGAATCAGATGTTTGTGAAATGAGAAGCGGACAGCTCCTCCCAGTCAGGAAGTTCTGTAGAAACAAGGCGAGGAGGAGTGACACCGCAGTCATCTGCAAACAGAAATGTCCACTGGTTACTTCTGTTACTATTCTGAATTCCCTCCAGGTGTGTTTGTCTGAAGCAGTTTCTTGAAACTCCTGAGTGTTTAGTCATTTCATTTGTCTTGTTTGGCTCAGTGAGAATAAGGTCAGAGAAATATGGGCGGAGCTAAAAACTGCACTGACATTCTTTGAATGCACAGCATACCACATTCATTATGCCTTCATTTACTCTGTCTAACCTGGCTGGATTACAGTCATAGTGTGTGATCTGAGGTTGAAGGTTCATTATTTAACCAGTTTGATAAATTATTCAAACACATTTCCAAAAGCATTTATTGGTAGCAACAAGATTTTGGTGCATTGTGGAGTTTGATATGATTTTTGTGTAGCTTTGCTGCAGTTGGAGGATTGACTCATTCAAGGAGCTTCATGAATACTTGCAAAAGCAGTGGCTGTGACAGATCAGGTGTTATACTGTCCTGTGATCTCTATTGCTCTGACACTCGATGCTTGGCAGTGCCATAAACCTCGACTTTCTGCATAAGGATTGATGATGAGGATAAATAGGTTTTGCATGTGTTTTGATTATGAATAATGTTTACTCTTGGAGGAATTGTGTGATACCCTTAATTACTGCAGTAAGAGACAAACATGATGTGTCTTTGTGATTACTGCTCAGACCCATCACATTCATCGGGTCGGCTTTTTTGAAAATTGGACAGAATGAGGGAGAAAAAAAAAATCTAAAACTGATGTTAAAAGGAGATGTCTTCATATAGTTTCTAATAACCTCCCCAAAGAACTGTAGTCTGCATTGACTTTAACAACATCTATCTAAGCAAAATTGGTGGTAAGCCACAAGGAAAGTTTTTTTTTTTTTTTTTTTTCTGGGGGGGGTACTAAGTTAGACATTCAGTTGCCATCAATCTCTCTATCAAAACTAATGGTTTGCTTTAGAAAATGGGTTATCTGTAATGTAAAATATCCAACATGCAAAACCCTTAACATGTGCTTTTTAAAAACATTTTTTCTAGAAACATTTTAAGTTTTTATCTTGTAGAACTGTGCATTTAAAAAATATCCTTACTTACTTAATTACTGCCACCTTTTAAAGGGTTTAATTTCCCTACCTGCACTTGTTTAAATGTTTGTTACTGTGCTGTTCAGGATGAACTCAGTTACCTCCTTTACATTGAGTTCCAATGTCATCCCACATTCTATTTGTACTTGGTGAGAAAAGTAACACAGACACGTTTCCAAACAGTACTTAAAATACTTTATTCTTTGCACTACTGGTGTTTGGTACCTGATGGCACTCAGCCTCAAACATAAAACTTGATCTTGTGATTCGGTGATTATGGCTAAAGTTTCCTGAACTTGGCTCTGTCTGCTGTAAATGTCATGCATAAAAGACAAAAGTTGCATTGTTCTCAAATTGCATTGCAGTGCAACATGGTTGTAAGATTGTTGTGGTGCAGAAAGCCCCCGTCACCCCCCAAAGAGTCCTCAGGATATGGCTGATTCACTGTGCAGGTCTGTTTGCTATAGTTCTTCATGTCTGCAGTTGTGAAGTACAGCGTGTGTACAGAGTCTGTGGTGTAAACATAGGCACTCGAGTTGAACTGGCCATTACTGTGGGCCTCTGAAAGAGGTTGAATAACTTAAGGCCTGTACACATGGCTCTGACCCACTGGCTTTTCAAGCCCTGCATCAGCCCCAAAAAATGTATCACAGCATAAAGACAATTCCCATACTATTCTAACTTCTATAACCAGTGTCTTTAGATATGTGATATCTTTGCCAAAACCCCCTCAAAATCCAGTAAGAGAAGGTGGACTGAATAAAATACTTTATGCTTGTGGTTAATAACATTAACAGTGTGTAGCCACGCTAGAGGCCGAGGAGGCGAGAAAACAAAAATGGAAACAAAACTGACTCTGAGCCTCACAGCTAATGGGTACTAAAATGTTATGAAGTAATCCTGACATGCTAAATGTGCTAATGATTGGCGTTTGACTAAACTGCTGAAGTGTTGCATGTATGTTAATTCTTGTCAGAATGAAAGTCAATAGTTCAACATTTTGGGAATTACACATATTCACTTCCTTATAAAAACTTCAATGAGAAGAGCCAGACCACTCATGTACACTAAACATGAAGCCACGGCCAGCAGCCAGTCAGTTTACTATAAAGACTGGAAACAGGGGGGAATCATATTGGCAGGTATATATTGCATGGATTGACATATTTATTAATTGTTGGATTTACTATTGAATCCTGTCTGCAAGCCAAATCACCCCTAGTGACTGATGGTTAGTAACCAATTGGTGTATTTATATCTGTTAGTGTGCAGGTTAAACAAACCATATACTACATATTAATGAGTGAGGGAAGAACATCTACTAACATCTCACAGAAACAGAGTGGTATCAACCTTCTCATCTACTGTAAGCCTCAGCAATAGAGTAAAGAAGCACATATTCCCAAATGTTGAACTGTTCCTTAAAAGAATAGATTCGTTTTTGTGATATTTATCGTACTCATTTGTACAATGACAGTTATTGGTCGACCTGGTGGACCCTTTAATTTATTTTCAAATTTGTCTCTTAACCTCAAATTACAGCTGAAGCTGGTTGGAATTTGATGATTAGTTGATAAAGAGGAAGAAGAAGTTCTGATGGTGGCTGGATGAAAAAGTCATGGCATCAAGCAAGTTGTTGGACTCATGTTTTGGGGATCAGTTCAAGCTGTTTCAAGATATTTTGCTAGAGACCAAAGTGTTGGTGAGCGAGTGATCCACGTCAGCATCTCCAGCACCAGGGCGCTAGCGTGGCTAAAAACCCAGCAAGCACTTTATTGCACATAACCTCTTTTTTTTTTTCTTTTAAGCACAGGCATTGCAGTCAAAAGACGTGTGATTAATTTAAGTCCTGACCTGTGATTTCATAACAATTCAAAGTGTGCATACGCAGACATGGCACATCCAGAAGTAATAAAATATATCTAAAACACAAAAGGGTATAAAATTAAAAACAGTTGGTTCTGTGAATGTGCTGAGGGTTTTGGTGCTCAGTGTATTTACACACCTCTCTCAGGCTGTGTTCAGTCAGTCAGTAGTCTCTAAGAAAAGAAGCGTTCCTCACTTTTCTTCTTCGATTTGTCATCTGAACATTTCACTTGTTTGTCTGGTGCTCTGCTCCGTCTGGCCTTTCACACCTTGGTGTTTTTAAAGTACATATACCCTGTAGTGGAAGTGGATTGAAAGTGGGAGGAGGAAACTTCTTGCCGTCCCCCCCCCCTCCCCTTTCTCCTTCATATTTGCAGTCTATCTGCTCCTACATTGTTCATAAAGCCTCTTCTTCCTCCATCTCTAAACCTCTATAGTCTTGAAATATATCCTGGCATATATAGCATCCAACTGGCTGTGCAGGGCGTGAAAGGAGGGTCTCTTGGAGGGCTCGGCGGCCCAGCAGTCCATCATGATGCGGTAGATGTTCTGGGGACAGCGGGTCGGGCAGGGCAGCCGAAACCCAGACGACAGCAGATCCAGCACTTCCTTGTTGCTTTTGCCTAAAATGGAAGGAGATAAAAGCATGAGGGCTGGAGGAGTTCACTCATTTTGTAACATTTTCTTTTACAGGCACAGAATAAATGATCTTCAGAGGATTCCACTGTGCAGATAACCAGCCACCACAACCATGGAAACATCAAGATTTAAAAGGTAAATTACAGTGTGCAACATATTGAATCAAGATATTCAGTTGTCTTGTAAATACATGTTATTATTCCTCATGCAGACGGTACTTAAAAGAAATAGCAGCCCTGATTCTATATTTTTCTTATTGTCAACAGAGCCCATGAACAGACCAAAACCAACAATGTGTTTGTCTGTGTCTGTGGCTCCAGTCCCACTGGTCCTTACTAAAAACATGTATTTCTGGAAAATGGGTCACAAATATATAGATATAGAAATATATACAGCTGGACACTGTAGTTTTTAGCTTTAACAGGAGGAAATTTGTTGAGGTTTATTAAACCACAGCTGAGAGTAGTCCTGAACAGATTCCTCCTGTACGAGTAATGTGTGACAAAAACTACACAGACCAGCTGTTTTTAGGACTATTTATTTATCATTTTTAAAAATTAAACTATATATTTGTGACTCATTTTTAAAGGTTTACATCCTCGAAACCAACACAGTGTTCGTTCTTCCCACAGTACTTCCTCTGTATGTCCAACCTGCCTCCATCTTGTCTCTGGCACTCGGCCCAAGCGCTTTCATTCGTCAATGTTTTTTCCATGGGATTTGTTGACAATGAGTGAAATACAGAATATAACCCGCCTAATCATTAAAAATAGCAGTAAAGAGCTTAGCATTCTGGATAGCAGATATAACTGATAACAGATAAGTGATTAAAACTGTGTTCTCTTGTGGCAACTGTTAGTTCTGTATTTTAAACTGAGATGATTTTTTTTATTACTAAGAAAATTAGTCATTATGTATCTGGAGAGTTGTGCAGACCTCTAAACTTTCTACTGATTAATAAACCAGTTAACACAGGAATCAATCTGCTAGAAAGCTCAGCAGTTTATATGGCTGTAATCGTCCATTAAGGAAAAAAAAAAAAGTAGGAAAAAGTTAACCACATACCTTCATAAGGCATCTTGCCGCGTGACATCATCTCGTACAGCAGGACCCCGAATGACCAGACGTCTGATTTCACAGAGAAGCGCTGGTTAATGGCTGCTTCAGGAGCCGTCCACCTCACCGGGATCTTTGTGTTTCGACTGGCCGTGTACACACTGTCCTGGAGAGAGAGACGAGCAAATGTTAACAGAACACACACACACACACTCTAATAGTACTTTTCCCAAGACATTGTGTTTATCCCTTTTATCGTCCCCTCTGCAGCACTTGGATTAGCTTCAGGTGCTTTAAATTCAAAATTCATAACAGCCCACATGTTCCAAATTAGGTCACTGAAATGTTACAACAAAGATGGTGTCATCTCATGCTGTTGTGTGTAAACACAGAGGCTGAATGAAAATGTCGTTGACTGACCAGGTGACGTCTTTATGATAAAATTACATGTTAAATTATTGCATAAAAACATTCAATTATTATACTTACACAAAGTACAGATGATTAAAAATGACTATAGTTAAACTAAAGAGAGGTTACAGATTTTAGTTCTAAAGAGGAACATGATGGATAAAACAGTCTTGATAACAGTCAGTGTGTTTTCAGAGCAGGTAGGCTTAAAAGTTAAATTAGTATTTCTTGTAAAACCTCTTTTATGAAAGATTGATGAGGAAAAGTGCAGCACAGAGAGCAGCAGAGACGATCTTCAAGGAGAATCTGATTTATTTACACTAAATATTATTGTCTGATGTAATGAGGTAATGATGTACCAGTGTTTCAGTATGACACACACAACCTTTAAGCCGTCTCTTTCTCAGCTGGGATAAAATCGTTCGACATCTTGGAAGCTCTGTTTATATAAAATATTCTGTTTTGAGTGCAGCTCCATTAAAGGAGACAGATGGAAGGAGGCTGGAGCTCTGCATTAAGTATACATGAGTTTACACAGGAACAACAAAGCACTTTATACATATTTAAAAAGAACACAAATAAAGATTTTCCCGATACTAAAATAAGAAAATGGTTCTGGAGAGATGAGACAATAAAAACAAGCCTTCCTCATTCATACTCTGTGCACATGCCGTCTCCCTCTCCCTCTCCCACACATGCTTACCTTAATAATCCGAGCCAGCCCGAAGTCGGCCACCTTGCAGACCAGATCGTCTCCCACCAGGATGTTCCTGGCAGCCAGGTCCCTGTGGACGATGTTCCTGTCCTCCAGGTAGGCCATGCCCTCCGCGATCTGACTGCCCATGTAGATGAGATGAGCTGATGTCAGCACCTGGCCTTCAGCAGCTGAAACACACACACACACACAGCTCAGCAGGTGAACAACATGGATTTGTCTTCCAGCCAGGTCGCTTCTCATCACTTAGCAGACATGGCTCAGTTTTGATACATTTTTCTACAAAATGTCTTCATGAAGCAAACTCAGTCAAACATCACACTAACTCCACCTTTTAGATTTAGTAAATCATATCATATGTACCATGACTTTATTATGTTATCTACTGATCCTGAGCTGTGTGTAGTGTTCACTGCAACAGAATTTAACTTTTTCTGGAAGAATTTGTCTTATTCTGCTCTGTAAGCTGAAATAACAGACAGACAGACAGTACTTTATTAATCCCTTTGGGAGGTTCCCTCCGGGAAATTGGCATCTCCATCTCTTCTCATATATTGCACTGTTTAAATATAGAATACAAAAGTATAAAATAGAATATAAAATAGTTAATAAAAAATATATAAAATCTAAAAATAGACACAATAAATTAGGCAGTAGAGGTAGCAGGAATTTGAATCAAAATAGGCACTTGTAGGAGAACTAAAGAAAATATGCATATGTATATGTGTGTACCTGAGTGTAGCAGCAGTGGGTATGGTATGCTAATGGTAATGTTAGAGTGCATATAGTAGTATAATATAATAATATAATATAGCATGTAATAGTAGTATGATATAGCATATACAATGTATAACATCCAAGAGTATAACATACATGTACATGTATAATATAATAATATAGTAGTGTAATGTGATATATACTACACACACAATAATGAACGAAACATCTGTGATGTTACTGCAGGGCAACATCACATTCAACGCCCCAAACAAAAGTGAACAGAGTTTAAATGCCTCCTAAAATTAGTTTGAATTTGTGAATGGGTCGAGTTTAAATTCAAAGGCTGTTAAATTAATCATTACTTTTAAACAATGTGATGTCAAAGCACACTAATGGTTCATTTTCTAAAACACATTAAACTCTAAAATAATGATTAAATCAGGAAGCAAAAATCAAGTGAATCAAGTCCTGCTTACTTTACACTTTTGCATCATTCACTTATGTAACATTAAATTTGCTTTCATCCAAAGCAGCTTACTGTACGAGTACGATCAGACCCGATGGGACAAGAACTGGACCTTATCAAGTAAAGGTGTGTTCAGTGCTACAGTACAAGTGCTTAGTGTTTTGTTTCTGATTTACGACCCCTCATTCTCAGAAACAGTGACGCAAATGATTGGAACATTTTTTTCTCATGTCTGACACAGGTCATGCTTCAGGAGTGAAAGGCCTCATAAAGCTGAAAGTTCACTGCTGTGCAGACGAGCCAACGGAAGTCACATCAGACCAGCAGCGATATTTGAGGAACACATGGCTTCGCTCTACACGTGTTGGTGATATTGAGCTGCACCACTAAACTGTTTGCTAACCATATGATTTGCAAGTGAAACTATGAGACATGATATAACCTGTTCCACTCTGTTCACTGTTTACTCAGGACGACAGATCCTCTTTTGTAGGCGTTGGGAGGAAATATGATTTCTGACAACCTGCATGTACTTTTACTGTAGCG
This sequence comes from Centropyge bicolor, assembly GCA_037975185.1. Lineage (NCBI taxonomy): Eukaryota > Metazoa > Chordata > Actinopteri > Pomacanthidae > Centropyge > Centropyge bicolor. Next base: position 2,864,986 of record JBBMOC010000011.1, on the reverse strand, counting down.
TAACAACTTGAATGCAAATGTAAAACACATTGAAAATCCTAAACAGACTTTGGGGAAGTATAGCTTCTTCCTTTACTGCATGACATGCAGACACACACATGCAAACACACACACACACACAAAGAATTAGAAGTATGAGTCAAACCCTTCACACTTCGCTCACCAAGTCTCTCTGATTAAAGCCTTTTGTAAAATGTCACACCAATATTTCTGTGCCGAGCGCAGCTGCCAGAACACCGATTATAATTCCATTTGCTTTGGATTTAAGGGGGCAGATTTAACGTCACTTGGCCTAAATACTGCTTGAGAGGGGGGGAAAATTCTGAGGTGAGAAATTCTCAAACCCAAGAAAAGCCAAATTAACCTCTTTCATAACGCAGTCGGGTCACGTTTAAAAACAGGAAATGAAGCAATTCACACTTGTTTTTGATGAGGAACTAATTTATCAGGTTTCTGTTGCAGAACAGATGACGTGTAAATATATTACAGGTGTGTTATGTGCTTTTATGGCCCTGTCTTAGGTACAGTATGTGGGAAACTCATAAATGTTTGTGTGTGTGTGTGTGTGTGTGTGTGTGTGTGTGTGTGTGTGTGTGTGAGAGAGAGAGAGGGTGAGAGAGCACTCACAGGCGAGGTAGGACTTGAGGCTTCCTTTGCTCATGAGCTCGGTCACGATGTAGACCGGCTCTCCTCTGGAGCACATGGCCAACAGCTGGATGAGCTTGGGGTGATGGAGGCTCTTCAAGGCCTGGACCTCCTTCACGAACTCGTCCTGCTTCGTGTCCTCTGGAGGAGAAGAAGCAGAATGATCGGTGAATATATTCCTTATTTATCTTTGTCCTCTTGTCCACTGTTGCTTCATGTCATCCATTTGGCTGCAGCCATCTGTACAGCCACATCTGTTCCTCATGTCCATAAATTACCTTCACTCTTTTCATCCATCTCTTGATCACCACCATGTAACATTTCTCAGTTTCTCCCTCTAACATTTTCCTGCAAAACCTTTTTTAAAAAAAATAAAATAAAATAAAAAATCAGTTTTTCTTTTATTGTCACTCTTTTAATAACCTCCACATCCTTCTCTGTCTGTTAATGTGTCATTTAATCCAACTGTCCTTCCATTTGTTACTGAGATATTTTAGTGCTGTCCATCACACAGATCATGTTCCATCTGTCCAGATTTAGTTTCCTGAATTAGCTCTAAACTGAACATGAGGGCTCACAGAATTCAGACAGAACACTATATATTCTTCTCTCCTCGCATCTCTGCTGCCACGAAAACATCACTGTGTTGTAAAATCCTGCTTCATTTAAATAGAAACTACTGGGAAGTGTTTCTACATCTGATAAGCTTTAAAGTGGTTTTATTTTCTCACCGGCATCAGCAGTTTTTTTTTTTTTTTTTTTTTTTTGTTGCTGTCAGTCTGTACACAGCTTGGAAGAGAAAGCCAACACCAGGCTGTTCTTTCTCTGTCCTCTGTGGGACACTGGAGTGTTTCCAAGGGGGATGAAGTTAGGTGAAGTGTTGAGGAAGATGGACAGAAACTAGTCTCCTTCAGTATCTGTTCTCTGGTTTGGCCCATAGACTGTATAAAATATGGACGTCGTGTCCGTGACGTCACCCATAGGTTTCTGAAGAGCAAAAATGAAGCAAATCGTAGTGCGCAGCCCTCTTGGTAGCCTACCTCCGGTTACTCCAAATATGGACAAAGAGGTGGAGCGAGGGCGGAGCTGAGGCGGGTCGAATGAACGCTATTGGCTGAAAAAAGCCGCTTTATTCGAAATAATCAAACTAGCTACGGCTAACCAGCTAGGTTAAATGCTAAATATCGTTGCTGGGCGGCTAACCCCACGACGATCTCTTTCCCAAACTCAGTGACTAGAATTAGCCGGGGTGACGCCCTTTAGACCGTCAGTGGCTAGTTGTCAATCAAAGTGGCGCCACTTAGATTGACAGCTATGAATTGTGCATAATGATGTATGCTGTATATTTTAAACGAACGCCTTATAAAAAAATTCGCCCCCCCCAGAGTTGTCATGGAGTAGAAAAACAGCTTATGAGACTAGAGCCATGTTTTGAACCAGGCTGTAAATATGTTTTTTTCTGTCGTAAAATTGGACATTTTAACATGGGGCTCAGATGTAATTGACTCCCTTCTGCAGCCTGCTCTAGTGGTTATTCGAGGAACTGCAGCTTTTTTGCACTTCCACATTGGCTTCATTTTTCAGCGCCGGAGGTTGCCGCTTGGTTTGGCCCTTGTCACCTCTGCGTCACCACTGGGTGTGGTCAGAAGCGTGCTTTGTTGAACCTGTAACCACGCCCAGCCGTGACATCACGAGGCTCTGCAGTACAGCTGCACATTGCTGCACCACGCTGAGAAGTTAAAATGGACGTTCCCATAGCGATACTACCACACTATTTAGCATGTCAGAAAGAGATTTAGTATGTCCCAGTATGCCACATGCATTACGCCAAAAATTCCAGTATGTCCTATTGCATCCGGTTGCATTTTGCAGTATGCAGGCTAGCATGTTTTTCCGGTTATTTTGACCCACTATCCTCTGCACAGCAAAGCTACGTCACATCGACTGAGAGTGCAGACGATGACAGCTCATTGACAGAACATTCAAGTGGAAGTACTGCATGTTTTTGTGACTCATGAACTTCATTAATACATGTAACTTTAACAAACACATGAGCATCATTCATACTCTGCACTGCGTCTCCGTGTGTGTGTGTGTGTGTGTGTGTGTGTGTGTGTGTGTGTGTGTGTGTACCTTGCTTCAGCATCTTTATGGCCACCTTCTTGTTCTCCGTCGTCCACACAGCCTCCCACACCTCTCCAAAGTGTCCCTCTCCCAGCTTCTTGTGGAGCCTGAACTCCTCCCGAGGCCTCTCCCAGGGCTCCATGTCGAACAGCTCCCTCTGCACAGAGACCACAGGGTGAGTCCAGACAAGCTTCAGTAACGTTTAAAATAAGCGGACAGACGATGCTGCAGAGATGCAAGTAATGGCAAAACAAATGTGCCATAAAGTCGTGTGAACACATTTTCTAACACTGAGGGATTGTGAATAGTCTGAGTCATCAGTTAAAACAACTCCCCACAGAATTTACACGTTCATGTCAAAGTGTTGAACGTCTCTCCATCCTTGCTTGTGAACGACTGAGTCTTCCCAGGATGATCCTATCACCTGTTACCAATGAACCTGTTTACCTGTGGAATGATCCAAACAGGTGGATTTGGATCAGTCCACAACTTTCACAGTCTTCTGTTGCTCCTGTCCAAACTTGTTTGAAACATGTCACTGCCATCAAATTCAGAATCAGCAGAAAAAAAAATCAATGAACCTGATGATCAAACATTAAATATTGTCTTTGTACTGTTTTCAATTGAGCAAATGTCAAAATGACCAGCAAATGATCATATTCTGTTTCATTTATGGCACTTTTACTTTTTGGCATCAGAGTTGTAGATTTAATGAAAATAAGCTTTTAAATACCTCTTTATGTGCATACGTATATACAATGACAAAATGCCTTTGATTGCAAAAAAGTACTGTCAGGTATCTTTGATAGTGGATTACATATTCTGGGTATTATTTTTACTCTCCCAGATTCTCATTGTTCTGTCTCTCCAGGTGTGATGCACAGACGTTGCTTTTGATGATGTTTCGAGCAGATAAATCATCCAGCACACACCCATGAGCAGCATGGAGAGAGGTAAGGGAAAGATGAATGAAAGAAAACAGTCAGGCTTAATAAATAGCACACAAATGCAAAAGTTAGATGACAAATTTATTGTCAGTAACAATCAGTTGCTATGAAACAATTTGTTCTAATGATCAAGTGCTTTGATAAACATGAATTGAAATGAACAGATCAATGAAATGATTGGTTAAAACACGATTAATAAATTAAATAATAAATCATTTACACATAAATACGACACTTCAAATCAACTTGACTGAATATTAAAAAATGAATTCAAGTGTCAATCAGGTGATTCAAAAAGCAACTAGCTCAGAAACATTCAAATAAAATACAAAACGACTCCAGGATTACATTTTCTGTTGCCTCGTGTATAAAAACTATTGTCAAAAACAAACTGAAATTAAAAAGACATTTAAATTGAAATGAATAACAGTAGGTTTCAGTCTATTGCTGCATCTTTTACTTCATACTGAGAACAGCATGATAATTATCCTCTCATTCAAATGATCTGTTTTAGCACATTTTAAAGGATGGCAACAAAAAGATTTGTCAGATTTAGTTAATCCCATTTAATGAAAACATTTCATAATGTATAATCATGTCTGACATCATCTCACTAATGGCTGCAGGTTTGACTAATGCAACCAGTTGGGCAGTTTATCAGAGCTCTAAACAGCAGGATAAATCTGCTGAAAGCCGACTGAAGAGTCAGACCTGTCCTTGTGATACAAACCGAGCTTTATCAGTTTTTATTGACTCGCTCTCTTGGCTGCGTAATTACCAGGAACAAAATCTTGTGCCAAGTCAATAAGAAGTGATTGAAGGCATCGTTAGTGACTCTTTTTACTGGTAAAACATTTACTGATGGAGCTTTTAATCCGATCTAAATGTGAGTGTCTCATTTTCTACAAGCAGATTTATTCTGGAGTTTGAAGGCCTGAATGATGGAAGCCCAGTGAGGCTGCAGGAGGAAAGGCCACTAATGACACTGAGCTGTATGTAAATGATGAGGAGAAACGCTGCAATAAGGGTTGGTTATAAAAGTCAGCTTATTTTTTCCATATATATACGAGAGCAAACACGTCATTAATATAACCAGGATTTAAGCTGAAAACAAAACCTGTTGAACAACTCATGTTGACTTATGAAGAGTCGTGTTGCTTGTTGTGTTGCTTCAGTGCTCGAGAGCAGCTCCAAACCCCAAACTGTGTCTTCCCAGCTCACCCACCCACTATGATCTGTGGTTAACTGCCAGGAATGAGCTGGGATGATGTTGGGTTTCAGGCGGCTACAACTAAGTCACTCAATGGACTTTTATCACATAACTGCAGTAGAATCATGAAATGCAAAAGGCACGAATACAAAATCAATACTTACATATAATTAATGGGTTATTTAAGAGTTTTGTTATTAAAATCTATAAAAGCTTTCTTAAGTAGAAAAGTCATTCAAAATGATAAAGTAAAAATGAAGTTTAAACAAGAGAGTAGTGTGAATTTCTCTCTCTTCTTCTCTGTGTGTTTGTAGTCTGTTAACATGTGTTCATGTGTGTGTTTCTGCCTCAGTGTGTCCGTGGCCTCGGACTCACAGCCTCCTCTGGAAGGGAAGAGAGAAGAGGGAGGAATCACTGAGTGGCCTCTGCTCCAGACCAGGTACTGATTCTTCAACAGCTTATCTTTTGATGCTCGCCTGGAACATCTGGAAATGTTACGTAATAGTCCTTTATCCTAAACCGTCACTGTGTTTGAAACGTGGCGAGCGTGTTGCTGTTTTAAATGGCTACGGTCTCATCTCCCACCGATGAGCCATGAATAAAGAACACAGCTCGCCGGGTTTAACGTGAGCTGCACTGCAGAGATAACGCGTGCAATTACAGGGCTGTCACATGGTTTCATTCAAAAACTGCTCCAAATATTTTATTCTCTGGTTAATTACACTCCAAATATGTTGCCGCTCACTATTCATTTATGCACATCAAGAACGAGACGGCGCTCACTAAATCTCTGCTGCAGTGCAACAGCACAATGAAAGATTCATTCAGCCTCTTTGCTGCACTTTGTTTCAGATTCTCATGCAAAGACAAGCTGCTCAAATTAAAATCTGGACGCTTTACTGCCTGAATTTTCACTTAAATAGTAGGAGCTGTTGCTGTTATGAGTCATTATTAGCAAAATGGTGCTAAACTGTAGTGTAGTATTTCTCAAAGTCAAGTTGAGTTTCTGACATAATTTCACTTTTAGCAACAGCCAGAGAAATGGAAACCAATGTTAAGACCAGGGTTCCTGTTCGAGCTGGAACTTATTCATTTTCAATTAATCTGCCAATTATTGTCAAGAATAATTAAAAGCTAATAAAAGGTCAAAATTGTGAAAAACGCTTAGAGCCTAAAGTGACGTCTTCCAATTCTTCTTTTGTCCAACCAACAGTCAGAGACTTTCATTTACTATCATTAGGTCCAAAGCAGCCAATCCTCACATTGGAGCTAGAACCAGCAAATATTTGACATTTTTGTTTGAAAAATTATTAAACAATTAATTACTTTAACTTTAAATTGATATTGACGCATAAAACTGTTCATGTTCTGGTTTTAGGCTTCAACATGTTTGAGGACGTTAACTAAGGTGAGCAGCAATGCATCAGTTCATTCTATGGGCAGTATAACTTTATATCATGGCCACAGAAACCAGTTCCAGTTTTTTTTTAGCTGGGGTCATATTTCCTCTCAGTGTCATTTTCATTCAGCTCATAGTCAACATCTACATAAACAGGAAGAGGTTTAAAAGGCTGGTTTGTAATTTTAAAACCGGGAGAGACAAAAAAAATTGCCAATTGCTGTCAGAATAGAGACTGACAATACTCAATTGTCCTTCCAATGCTGGACAAAATTAGATTAGCTGTTAATCACCATGACAACCAATCAAAACGGAGAATCTCAGTGGCCTTGATATAACACACTAGTTAACACTAGTCTAGTTAACATTTATTAATGTAACTGTCAACAAATATAACTCAGATAAAGAATTTAAATACAGTAAAAGACAGTTGTAAAGATAAAATGTCTTCATAGGACGAGTTAGTATAGTTGACAAATACTGTAAATTAATAAACACTTGAATGTCTTTATGTGCTCAGAGCTATATGAAAGTGTGTTACTTTGCTTGTATCAGCAGCACAATGGGTCCAAATTGCTTTTGCATGTACAACATAAGTTCAGCTTTTTAATTCTATTTCTTTGGGCTGATGTAAAATTTAATTTAGTCCTCCCTCAACATCCTGCATTATAAATGTGTTTAAAGTGTGTATGTGCTGTAAATACACCCTTTAACATCTGCAGGAAGCTCCTGTGGATGTTTTATCAGTCTGTGGTGGCCAGTGTACTTTCTTACGCTGTGGTGTGCTGGGGAGGGAGCACTACGAAAGCAGACCTCTCCAGGCTGGAGAAGCTGATCAGGCGGGCCAGATCAGTGGTCGGAATGAAGCTGGACCCTCTGGCAACAGTGGCAGAGAAGAGGACACTGAACAAACTGCTGGCCATCCTGGACAATGCCAGCCACCCTCTGCACACTGTCACCAGCAGCCAGAGGAGCCTGTTCAGTGAGAGGCTGCTCCTCCCCAGGTGCAGGACCAACAGACTGAAGAACTCTTTTGTCCCCCCATCAAACTGTTCAACTCCTCACTGGGGGGGAGGAGGACGAACAGAAGAAAAGAGGGACTATAGACTGTGTGCAATATATATAGAATGTAAATCACTATTATTATTATTGTGTCATATAACACAGTGTAGTAGATACCACATATAACTATTACTTATTATTATTAGTACATTATCACTACTATTACTACTACTATTATTATAGGGTAGTGTGTAGCATATGTTACACCTCTATATTATTATATTTTATTTCTGAATGTATAATGTACATGAACACTTGTTACACACTTGTATATTTTATATTACTGTTATTATTACTACTACTGCTATTATTTCTGACACTGCTGTTGTGGATGTTGATGTTATATAGCACAGTGTAGTATTCTACAGTATTATACCACATATTATATTCTGATAACCAACTAGTTGTATATTACTACTATTACTGTTATATGTAGTAGAGCGTAGTATATATCACTACAATATTATTATATTATACATGTACATGTATATTATACTCTTGGATGTTATACATTGTATATGCTATTTCATACTATTATTACATGCTATATTATATTGTTATATTATATTACTATATGCACTCTAACATTACCATCAGCATACCATACCCACTGCTGCTATTACTATGTACACACTCAGGTATACACATATGCATATTTTCTCTAGTTCTCCTACAAGTCCTGCTGCTGCTATCTCTACTGCCTAATTTATTGTGTCTATCTTTATATTTTATATTCTATTTTTTACTTTGTAGTCTATATTTTTAAACAGTGCAATATATGAGAAGCGATAGAGATGCCAGTTTCCTGGAGGGAACCTCCCAAAGGGATTAATAAAGTACTCTGTCTGTCTGTCTGTCTAAAGGCTGTTCTACATGTGTTCACCTGTATCCTCAGGTTTGTGTACAGATCCACATGTACATTACAACTATATATCTACATACCAACATGTGCTCTTGTACTTCTATCTTTGTGAGGACCAACTCGATTTTTAGACCTTTAGCTACAGTCTATATTTTTATAAGAAGAATATATCAATGACAATAGAAAGCAAAGTGAAAGATGTTGCCCGTAGTGATGAATCTGCAGCTCTCATCTTTACAGAGCTTCATAGTGGCTTTCAGCTCATTGTTTCTGTCCGCCCACAACTTTACTGTTCACTACCTGCTCAGACCATTAGGGAACAGCTGGTGGACAGAGTGGAGCACTGAGCAGCTAAAGAGCCAGAGGTTTCCTTCAGGAGTTGGTAGAGACCAATGACAGAGGTTGGCCTAATGTTTTTCAAATAAATGGATCATGTTGCTCTGTAATTGCCAAACATGTAAAAAAGCAACTGTTTGCTCAACATATGAGCTAAAAGTCAAAGCTGTCTTCACAACTTATTGCCAAAACAATCAGTTATTGCAGATTTACAGCTGCATTCATTGATGTTTTGTGACACAAACACTGATATACAGTGGATGCAGACATGTGGTAACACTAGTAGAATTTCTGTCAAAGGTTAAGGGGGTAAAAGATGACATGATTTCCAAAATGCAAAAGGTTAAAGATGAAACATTTAATATTTTGAGTTCCATTCACAGATGTTTTTTTTTATGTTTAGGTTGTCCTACAAGCAGTTCTCTGCTTTTCCAAACCTCAACCTGATCTTTACCTCTACTGCTCCTGTTAACTCTCATCATTTAATTCCATTACAAACTGAGGAAATGACTAATTGAAAATGTTTTGCCATCTTCTTTTAGCCTCCTCCTGCTTTGTTATCATCAATTATATTAATTTTCAGACTGCTCCGCTGCTGCTCAGAGGAGCTCATGACTGCTGATTACTGGGACAAAGTCTGAGGAGGCAGTTTTTATAAAGCTATGCAATTTGCATTACTTGTCCTAACAAGCCAATTTAGGTAACTTTCATCTCTTGGGGTATTTAAACTATGTTGATTTGTACGATTTTAGAGGAAATAAAATATTGCAGACACTAATCTTGGTTAGAATGTTGGGAAGATCATCTTTACCTTTATGCATTTTGAAGATCTGTTTATATTTTACTCACTTAACTATTCACAGTAACAGAAGGTTTGACCAGGGCTCCTCAAAGCTGGTGAGCAGCTGCTTATTTACACATCCAGACCGATGGCAACAAAGAATTCATTTGGACTCGTTTTTCAGTTTTTTTTTTCTTTACAAATACAAAATTCACTTTTTTTTTCAGCTCTGTTCTGTGCTCTATCCAGCTCCTGAGGGACACATCTGCTTCTCCAGCTTTCTTATCTTCAAGGGGAAATTTCTTTGCTAAATGTTCTATGTTCACTAGGTAGTCACTAACTCTGTCTGGTGACAGGTAATGTACAGTAGGTTTATCAAACCTTTTTGCTGAAAACAGCCGATTGAGAGATTGAACAAAAACAGTCAAAGCTCTGGACCATAAAACCAAAACAATGAGATGCAAGACACTAAAGCACTCTGTAGATCTGAGGGGAACTGAGAGCCTGGTGATAATTCATCACTATGAGAAACCATTTGTTCCATTTTTAACAAATTTTGATTAGTGCAGCTTTAATTTCAGGGTCAAAGTAATGCATTAGGTCAACAAGGGTCCTCACATGAATAGAAGTAAAAACATTGTGTTTCTTGGGCCTGTGTCCTACCTGCTGGGCGCAGGGCTCCTCCAGCAGCACTCCCAGGCTGCGGGGGTTTTTCTGGTAGTATGAGATGAGCTCTCCCAGCGTCGCGAAGGAGATCTTATCTGACACGAAGTACGCCCCGATGGTGGAGCGCTGGATCCTGAAGTGATACACCTTCCCCTCGCTCCGGGCTGCGGAGGAGAGCACGGTCAGCGTGGTCACATGTCATATGTTGATATACACAAACTGTCACAGCCTGAAAGTTTCTCATTTTTTCTTGGAAACTAGTTGACTTGTTGGAAGAAGGTGCTTTTGTGCTGAATTGAGATTTTTTTTGAAGTCTAAATATAACCCTTGTTTCAAGAGCATTTCAGTGATGACGGTGACTTTTACACAATGAGAGATCTGCAAACACCCAGTTCATTATCTCATCTTTCCATGACAAAGGTCTGTGAACAAAGGCTGAGATAACACACTGGGTGTTTGCAGTAAAGATAAGGGTACTTTTTAATTTGCTGTGTTTACCATCAGCACCTTCTCGTCCTGTGCTGTAATTCTGCTGTGAGGAGACATGTACAGATGTTTGCTTGTGCTGCACTTCATTTAACATACTTCTGTATCAAGTGCATGACAACATTGAGCCACACCAGTCATCCAGATTGTGACAGGTGGATTCCTTTTCTGTTATTTTCTCACTTTTATTTCTTGCTGTTTTTTTATCATTGTATTTGTCTCACAGACTTGATAAAACAACAGTTTGATCAAATTTGCTGTCTTCTCTCAATAAAAACAGAATTGTCAAAGAAAATTGTGTGTTTTTGCATCATAATATACTTTAAGCACCAAAAGTCAAAGTCCTCATTAATGCATGATGGCTTCATGGGTATTAGATTATAATTATTGATGCATTAATGTCTGACAGAGGTGGAGCCAATTTTCATTTATTGTGAATCCATTTACCATCCACTATATTTTACATCTATGGGCCACTATGTGTAGAATTTGAACATGTCTAACTTTGGTGCACTGAGTAAAAACAGCAAAACTGATTTTCTAAGATAAGTTTTTACTAACAAAAGTCATCTAAATAATTTGACATTTCTTTGGTCATTCAGGGTCACCGAGGAACTGTGGTCAAATGTCACAATCAGTTTATCTTACAAATACACGTAACACATATGTTATCACACTGCACAGACCTGAAGATGGTGGTGTTTTTATGATGGAGGAAAGGACAATAAACAGGACAGGAATGTGTGTAATTGTGCCATAAAGCAGTAATTGAAGGTGTGCCCTGCTCTACCTTCACTCAGGCTCGTATGCACACAGAGTACTGATGATGCATATTTCAGGAGGACTAGCTCAGGGAAAATTGAACGTCTAACTGCGGCACTTTCCCCCCGGGACCTAAAGGACCTTGAAGAAGGGGAGGAGGGAGGGAAAGAGAGAGTGGGGGGGGAGGTAGTCGATAGAGGGATGGAGAGGAAAAGATGCAGACACAGAAGACGGTGGAGCCAGAGGACGAGAAGAAACGACGGGACAAAGTCACGATGAGCAGAGAGAGAAATGGGCTGGAGGCGACTCGGGGCCGAGAGGCTAATAAGAGACGCTTTAAAGCCACAAATCACACAAATCTCCTGAGGTCCATTAGAAAATTGGCTCATTCATAAAAGTGTAGAGTGATGACAACAACCGGCTTACAAATGTAGGCTGTACAACTGAACACTACTAATGTTGACTAACAGCTCATTCAGGTTAATCCAGTTTAATTCTGTCCAGACATTCGTTGCAACAAAGGCCAGCAGATGTTCAGCCACTGTGTTCAGGGTCATATGTGAAGCAAGAACTGCTAATTTACTAAAGGAATAGTTTTTAGCAACATATTTATTTGTAGATATTAACCACTTCTTTTCAACATCAAATCAAGTCGTACAATTTTAAATCTACAGTCAGCTGTTTGTGTCATGAACCATCGACCTCCAACACGGCTGAAGGTGGTGTCACCTCCTGCCCACTATAACAGGAGCCCAGAGAGAGAGAAATGGAAGGCAGGGAGATTAAGCTTGACGGTGGCTGGAGACCTTGAAGAACAGAAGGGCAGCAGAGGCAGGAGGGGGGTGATGGATGGAGGACGGGATGGATGAAGAGACAGAGGAGGGAGGAGGTGAAGAGGAGAGGAGGAACAGGAGGAGCCATCGTACTGAAGAGCCTCTCTGGTATAACTGGAAATATTGACTGTAGTTTCAATCAGGTGTAAATAATAAACTGACTATGTGTGTTAAAGTGATGTAGATGTTCTTCTTCATTTGCTTGTGTTTTCTTATAGTTGGAGTTTGTTAAAGCAAAGCCAACAGCTGGCTTTTACTCATGCAAGTTGAAGGTTGAATTTACTAATAAATAAATAATTAAATACACTCTTACTAGTTTTGCTGCTATGAACATATTTGGTGCATTAGATTCACAGCAAGCTACAGCTTCAATAAACAACAAAATACAAAAGGATCCCAAGTGTAAATCCAGGGTTGAAGAAGGAAGTGAAACAGAGGAAAGACAAGAAACCAGGTGAGCAGGCAGAGAGGAACCGGGCGGGGGTGGGGGTGGGGGGGGTCAGAGGTCAGTGCTGAGGATGGCTGGAAGATGGATGGATGTGTGGTGGTGGGGACTTACCGGAGATTGTGTACTCGTCGCTGTGACTCTCACTGATGCGAACCAAAAAGGAGCCATCTTTGTTTTGGGAAGCCAGCAGCAGCTTCTCAGCTTTCACACGGTTTATGTTCCCATAGTACCACCTGCACGGAGGAAGGACAAGATGGGCAGCAAAGATAGAGGGAAGAACGGGTGATCAGACAACATGTGGAGGAATTTAACACAAAGGAATACACAATCATCATGAATGAATACATGAAGAATGAATGAATGAATGAATAATAACAGTGCGAACAAAAGTGAAGACAGGCGGGAAGGAGGAATGTTACCACAGACACGCAGGAGCCACACACACAAAGGAAAAACATATTTGTAGGTAAACACAGATCCAGAAGTGGAGGAAGGTTTCAGATCCTTTACTGAAGTAAAAGTACTAATACCACACTGTAAAAACACCCAGTTACAATTGAAAGTCCTGCATTGAAAATGATAGTATAATCTGGAAAATGTACTAAATCATATATTCTGTGTATAGATTATTATTCCTCATGCATTCAAGTAAAAACAGGATATTCTAACAGGAGTTTCTACTTTATACTGTCATACTGATACTGCACTGGCTCCACCTGCTAACTCACCTGGTGACTTTTTACAACTCAGTATTACAGTAATCATACCTGTTCACCTGCCTCACTGTAATTCTGGTGCATAGACAATAAAGAAGATGAATTTTATGAAAAATCTGAAAATGGTCAGAAATATGTTCGAGCCCAAAGTGACACCTGCACATTGTTTGCTTTGTCCAACCAACAGTCCAAACCATGACATCAATACAATGCATTTCAATTATCATCATAATTGAGAAGCTGGAACCGTGAGCTTTTTATATGAAAACTGACTAATTTGTAAACCTACTAGTTCCATAAGAAACAGTTCCACTGCTGCCTACATGACATTGTGCACATTGCTGATGTGTTAGCTGTCACTTAGTAAAGAAGGTAAACATTAGAGAACCCTACAGTTGAACTGGTCCAGTCAGTTCAATCAGCAGCTGCAATGTTCGCACCAGGGGCCATTTACCAGAATACACATCAGTGGATCCAATATTCAGATCTAAAAGTGACACTATGGAGGGATTTGTTGACAAGTTCAACAGAAATGGATGGAGTTTGTCACTGTTGTTGAGTCCTGCCTGTTTGCTCTGAGACAGAAACCGACCTGTATTTACTTCACATTATCAGGGAGGGCGGGTCGGCTCAGCATGGCGCTCGGGTTTCACCCACAGAAACAACAGGCAGCGACTCAACGAGCAGGACTCATCTGAGCAGCTTCAGGACGTCAGAGCTGTTCTCATTCATTGTATAGAACAGAGTCTAGAAAAGTCACAGTGACTCACTTGAGTTCAAAAATCTATTAACACTGTGAACTGGAGCACCAGCACCAGAAGCTTCTATGGGAATAATAAACATCATAGTCTGTTTAATCAATTAAAATCAATCAAAAGAAAGTTAATCGACACTATTTTGATAATGTTTGTTATTTTACTAGCAAAAATGCAAAATGTTTGCTTATTACAAATTATCAAATGTGAGTATTTGTTGCTTGTTTGCTGTTTTTCATCACTTTCATACTTCTGAATTTTGGACGATTTTTTTTGGCAAAACATCCTATTTCACTGTCTGAGAGTTGTCCACCATTACCTGACACTTAACAGAGAAAATTATTGATAGAACAGCAGCAGCTTGATCAATAATAAAAAGAATATTGGTTATTTGCAGCTCTAGTTTTTTTTTGTTTTATTTTAGAGTTGAGACTGAGAAACTCTCCCTGTGAGGCTTTTATATTATCAGACACAAATTCCTGTATCACACTGTGAAAAGATGCAGCCATGTTTGTCATGAAAGAGCTTTTTGTGTAATAAGTGTGAAAAATAAAAGTGTGAATCCTGATACATTTTTAGCTTGTGTTTTGAGTTCAGGTAAATTTTCACTTCTTTACTGTAAAAACATTGGCCTGCTCCTTCCTGTCGATATCAGACTCAAACCAGAACATTTACTTGATAATAAGTTATCTGACAAATGCACCAGTAAAAAGTTGCCAGTTTATTAGGTACACCTGGCTACAGCTAATGCAGTCTAATACAACCGTCCTGTGATTAAATTGATGAAGGTTATCATGTTTTAGGAGGATGCAGTTCATGGATCAGCTGAATAAGATGTTTCTATTATCATACTCAGTCGTCCCTCATTGATATAAGTGCAGAGGACAGAATATTAGAAAAGCCTCAGTTTATTTCAACCTGGAAACTGGCTCCTTCCGGGAATTTTGCAGTCACACTTACACTGATCTTACTGATTTTATGTTTGGGCAAATCATCAAATGGATGATTTGTCCAACCTACTCTCTCTCTCTCTCTGTCTGTCTCAACCCAACCAGTCGTGGCAGATGGCTGTCCATCACTGAGCCTGGTTCTGTTTGAGGTTTCTGCCTGTTAAAAGGAAGTTTTTCCTCGCCACTGTCGCATCATATGCTTGCTCATGATGGGAACTGTTGGGTCTCTATATGTTGTCGGGTCTCTCGACCTGCTCTGTATGTAAAGTGCCTTGAGATAACTGTTGTTGTGATTTGGCGCTATAGAAATAAAATTGAATTGAATGTTTTTGGTTGCCACAGAGAAAACATCTCTTTAACCTAAAATAGTAAAAGCTCCTTCTTGAACCGAAAAGATAAAATCAGTGTTTTTAGAGGACTCCCAATCTGTGTGGGGTCAGCAGCATGAGCGCAGACAGCGAGGTGAAGCTCGGAGAGCGAGCCGGCCTGAAACACGACGACTCCCTGCAGGCTGCATGAATAATGGAGGAGGTGCAGCTGCAGGCTCTCGGCCACATTTAGCTCCGGTCTGCTTCAGCAGCAGCAGCTGAGCTGGATGTTTTTACCTCCAGAGGTTCATGTTAAACTTTGACCAAAGAGGTTTTCAGTTCTTACGATAAGAACTAGAGCTGAAATGATTAGTTGATTGGTCGATGACGCAGCTATTCTGATAACTGATTAATCATTAAAGTCAAATATTCTCTGGCTCCACCTTCTCAAATGTGAAGCTTTGTTTGGCTTCTGTGATGTTCAATTGAAAACCTTTGGGTTTCAGACTCTTGGTCGACAAAACAAACTGAATATGTAAAACTGGGAAATTGTTTTTATGGACCAAACTCTCAATCAAGAAACTAACAGACAGACTGATTGATTAAAAAATGGATTTGCTCCAGCTCCAGTCTTCAAATGGTTGATTTGTCCAACCAACAGCTCAAAACTTACAAGATCATTAGTTTAATATCATCAAGACTAAGAAAGCAAGAAGTGGATTTTTACCATTTGCTTGAAAAAAAAAACAACTTAATCTATTATCAGAAAAGTTCCAGATTAATTCTCTATGGATCCTTTACTTGACACATCATGATGAATGATTGACTGATGATCATCAAATCAATAATTTGATTTGATGATCACACTGGAGAGTTGAACCAGTGAGTTTCTGTTGTAAGAACGATCAGTTATCAAAAGCAGCCCATTGATTGAATAAACTAACTGGCATCATTCTCTCGGTGTTCACATCAGATAAACAGATTAAATTCAACCTCTCTGGTTGTTTTCAGTGACTGAAACCAGCTCAAAGACCTTTTCACACCTGAAGCTCATCAACATAATCAAATGAGGATTTTTCCTTTTTTAAAATCACTTCATACTTCATATTTCTGAAATTTGAATGTTCTATTTCACAATATTGTCTGGAGGGTTTTCCACTATAATCTGAAATTTAAGAGACCAAACTCTGGAGGTTTCCAGGTCACACAGAGGTCAAAGCTGGGTCAGCTCTCAGTCCTCCTGATCCAGAGTTATCTGTTTGTTATTATGACTTTTTCTTCCCTCAGAGAAACAAGATTTAAGATCATGTTTACATGCACTTTGACCTAATGTTGTTTCACACATTTAGAAATCTAATCTATAGGACACATTCTGAGGATCAAGGACCAGTTTGAAGATGACTATGAGGACCAGTGTGTGGACCTGGTGTGGACCAGCTCTGGACCCGGACTCACTTGTGTTTGGCGAACTCGTCCTGCAGCAGAGCCACGTAGTTGGCCGGGATCAGACCGGCCTCCAGGGTCCCGGTCAGCTTCTTGGCCAGCACGTACTCGCCCCGCTTCTCCAGCACCGACAGCTTGTCTCCCTCCTTCACCGTCAGCTCGTCGTCGCTGCGGGCCTCGAAGTCGAAGAGCGCCGCGTACAGCTGCACCGGCCGCCGGCAGCGCGGCGCCGGGACGCGCAGCTCCCCGGACACGGTGCGGATCTCCGCCGCCGACGCCGCCGCCGGGTTGGCGATCACATGGTCGCGGTTGGGCACGTTCGGGTAGCGGAAGTCGGGCCAGATGTAGTTCCAGAGCCGGTTCAGACACGGCATGCAGGCGCGGCAGCAGCCCTCCATCCCGGCGGCTCGCTCCGGGACTCAGCGCCGGGGCCCCTGCTCGGTCCCTCGGTCCCTCTGTCCTCCCGTGGCCGGAAGCATACTGCGGCGGATCAGCCGGAGGAACCGGTTTGTGTCGGGATCGGGGATGATGGGAGCTCCACGCCCGCTGCAGCGCACGCGGCGGCTGCGAGAATGCGGAAGCGGGAGCGGAGGGCGTCCGGCTCGGATCGGTTCCCTGCGAGGACTCGGCGGCGGCTCAACCCGGGATGAACCGAGAGACCGAGCATGGCTCCGCAGGCTCCGGTAAATAATCTGCTATCTGCAGCGAACAGCCGCGTGTCTGACGCTCAGGTGTGAAATCAAGAGAGAAGGAGCAGGTGAGGCCG
>JBBMOC010000011.1:2826476-2847176 GCA_037975185.1 Centropyge bicolor | reverse complement strand
CAGTTGCTCATTTCTATCTTGAGGTAGCTGAGAGCCACAGTTATCCTTTTGATCAGAGCAGGAAAGTTTTAAGACTAAAACTGGTTCAAATCCAACATGAAAGCTCTGCAGTCGAGCTCTAATCTTAATCTGTCAGCAGCTTTAGGTTCGTGAAAAGCTCCGTTTCTCAGCGTGCACCTCGACTCCGTAAGCTACAGTTAGATCAGAGAAAAATAATGAAGACAGTCTCCATATCTCAGACTGTTAGTTAAAGTTCACTGGGCAAAAAAAATAGGCAGGAATTTCTGGCTAAATCAAGACAAAACTGCAGGAAACTCTGGCTGAAGAAAAAGTGATGGTAGACGTATTCAGACTATTAACTCAAGTAACAATAAAAAAAAATGTAAAAATAAAAATGAAAGTCATGCATTCAAAATTTAAAAAAAGTAAAGTATTAACAAGCATCACAGTAAAATTCTCATTGTGCAGTAAGATATCTGTTGTGACATTATTAGAGTGTTAATCCTGATGCATCAGTGGCAGAGCAGCTCCCGCAGGTGGCGCTAGTTTGATCCACTTTATCGTCACATGATTCTTTGAAGAAGAAAGAAGGAAAAACAATGTTCTTATATATAAAATATATTCATGATTTGGACATTTTCTCTAATATTTATTTTTTTGTGAAATCTTGTATGAATTTACCTTTTTGGACCAACAGTGATTTAAATGAAACCATGTAAAGTTCAGAGGTGAAACATCTCAATGGTGAAAATCGCTGGTTTAATCTCAAACAGTGCATTGAATTTTATGAATTTTTTTGAATCTTAATGAAAAGTCAACACAGCTGTCTAATAAATTAATATTTCCCTCTGAAATATTTGAAAGTATCAGTAAAAGAAAATACTCAAGTGAAGTAAAAGTACCTCAAAGTTGTACTTGTGTAAATGTAACCACTGACTGGAATCTTCAGGTGTTGAAAGCACAGGAAGAGGAAAAACTCTGTTTGATAGATAGCACACCGTTTTATTAGTATATTTAGCTTTGTGACGTACAGCTCGGGAGAAAACAAAAAAACAAAACTAAATGGTCACAATTTTTTTTTCAAAGTCCAGAAACAATTCAGCCTTAGCAGTGACATCACACAAAAAGAAAGCTCAGTTTTTCGATCATTGGTTTCTTTGTCATGGACCAGAGTGATATGTTCTCGTTGTTAGGCTAAACAAAGTCGCCCGTACCGCTCCAACAACAAACAGAAAAAAAAAATAACCCTAGATTTCTTTTTCAACTTCATTTTTTTTCCTCGATCGTTTAAGTTGCTTCACATATATTATCAACACTTTTCTAAAGAATCAAAATATTTAGCCACAGGTACTGGAAAAAAGGTATCCACTGTTATATATAATAATAAACACAATAAATATAAAAAGAATTTTTGATATAATTTATATGGTATCAAAGAGAGAGGGAAATGGGCCTTCAGTTAGACGTGTTTTTACAAAAGTGATGTCCTTTTTTTTTTTTTTCCTGAGGTTGAGTTTTGTCATCTGCAGTTTAAAGTTTTGCTAAATATACTAATAGACCCGACACAGGGTCTGTAATGGCTTATCATTCACTGAGGAATCATCTCCACCGGATTCTGGTCACACCGGCGGAGGGTCAATGTGGCCCCACTGTGATTTTGTGTGCTGTGGAGTTAGCCGAGAGGTCAAAGGTCAGGCCCTCCCCCAGAGGCAAACAAACACACAGCTCGACTCCCCCCCTCCCAAACAATCGGTTTTGTCCGGGGACGTGTCGCTTTTCAATTTCAGCCGTGTAACATTTCTTCAACAAGGGGAAAAACAACAATTCTGCTTTTTGGGACAACGCAGAGAACTGATGATCACAAACTAGCTGTTAGCTTTCCTCAGTGAAACACAGCGTCTAGTGTTTAAAAGACGAAAGCTAACAAGTCATTTCTAAAAATCAAAAAATGTAAGCAGGTGTCCGGTGAAGAAAAGTGACAGACTGAAATTCAAAACGTCAGCGTGTCCCATCCTGTGACAGGCTCATGTGTGAAATGGTGATAATTGTGTTTAGATGTAGTCCCATTTCCCTTCAGTGTGTGAGGAAGGAGTCAGATCAGATGAACTCAAATACGGGGACGAGGGGGGAAAAAAGAGAGAAGGGATTGAGGAGGATAGAGAGATGAGAGGAAACGAAAACTAAAAAAAACTAAACCAGAAACAATTGCAAAAATCTGTACATGTAAACATCACACTTCCACTGAGTCAAATCATGAGGAGAATACAGGTTTCACATTGGTATTACTGTAGGTACAAAGCCCCGGCGGAGGAAATCAAGACAATCAAGAGTCCAGAACAAAGTCAGGTGAAGACAGAAAGAGAGAGAATCAAATATCGCAAAAAAATTCAAATGAAGGAATCGAAAGCACCAAAAAAGGAACAGAAATAAAAAAATCAGTAAAATGGCTCAGAAGCCATTTTTGGATTTTGACGGTAGTAGCTGTACATCGTGCCCTGATAGAAAAATAAAAAAAAAGGTCCATTACTTTTTCTCCTGTCATCTTTTTTTAAACGTGTGTGGAGCTATACATCTGACCGGAGCGGTTCGAGAAGTGTGTGATCGTTCGCAGGGACCCGACCGGCATCACGGCTCATCTGAATGGCTTTAATTAATAACGAAGCATCAGAAAGACAGATATGATATGAGAGTTGAGACTTTAAAAATGATCAGTCTGTCTCTCAGCAGCGTGATGAAGAAATCCTGATAATGAAAATATGATCATGAGTTTTTTTTCTCCTGAACTACTCTCATGTTCATATGTTGCAGCCAGCAGGTGTTTAGCCTAGCTTAGCTTAAAGACTGGAAACAGATGGAAACAGTTAGCCTGGCACAAAATCCACCAACCAGCACCTCTAAAACTGTTTCACTTGATCTCGTTTCTCGATCTCGTTTGATCAGTCTGTACAAGTAAAAATGCAATTTGTAAATTTAATGTGAGGTCATGGGACTATTTCTTGGCCCGGAGCAGTGATTTCCCAACACTGGTCAACCGCACGAAACAGTCCAGCACATAACCTCCATGTAAAAAAACATGTTCTTACACTACGTTTTTGGACATATGAAGAAAACTTCCAAGAGCCTGAACAGTTGTTTCAAGTCTTGATACTAAGCTAAGCTAACTGGTTGTAGCTTCACATACATTAACATAGAGACATTGGTATCAGTCTTCTCATCTAATTCTCAGCAAGAAAGCTAATGAGATTATTTCCAAAATGTCAATCAATCAATGACCTGAGGAGGTTCTTAAAATGCACGCAAATTATAAATAGGGAGGGGGGGGGGTGAGTTCAAGGTCTGATTCGTTAATATCCACATCTTTCAATGTGTAAAGTTAAATTAAAATAAATAAAAATTACACTCCAGTTAATGTAGAAACAAGAAATATTAGACAATAAAACAATTAAATTAATCTATAAGGTGAAAAAATGGAAGTTAGGTCAGTTTGTGATCGATGTTAACAGTTTTCTTCCTTTCAGCCTTTAAATTTCTAACAAAACTTTGTAGTCAAAGATCTGCAGAAAGTCGCTGATTTTGACTTGTGGAGGTCATTTGGAGGGAAACAGAACTGAATTTCAAGCTCTACACTTGGAAAAACGAGGTGGTTTTCAGGACTTACACAAGCTATATATCACAGCAGATGAAGCTTCAGACCTTTTCCCTTTACAACTTAGACCTTTAATTTAGTGGTGAAGTACAAAAGGTTTAACATTTGCTCTGTTCTCAGCTGCTCTCCACAGCCCCGAGTCTGTGCCTCTGTGAAGTCTGAGGGGTCACAGAGACACAGTGACCTTTCCTCAAAGCTCTCCTTCAAACCTCAGAACGTCTAATCCTTCCTATTGTAGATCAATGCCAGATCATAATCAGTACAAGTAGACTACAGCGTGTAAACATAACCTTTAAAAAGAGGCTTCAATTTCAAGAGGAAACACGTCTGGAGGGATTACTCTCACTGACGTGTAGCTTTAATTCCTCCGTCTTCAGAAAGATTTGAACAGCTGATGTGACGCCTGCTGAGCGAGTGGATGACATGATAAATGTCGGTGATGCCGGCGAGGTCCCGTGTTGTTTGACGTCCGTGTTTGGAATGTGCAGCGTAGGCATAGAGAGCGAAGCTGTCGGGAGTATTGTACAAAATATCTTCTCTGAAAAAGACCACTTTTACTCGCACTACAAAATATATCTATAAAATAATAATATTAAGAGGAATCAGAACATTGATAATAATAATAATCATGTAATACTAAAAAATAGAAATCAGATAGAAATGCGTGGGCCGTTTGCTCGGCCTGTGGAGACGTTAACAACAGGAGGAGGAGGAGGAGGAAGAGGAGGAGTTTTGGAGTACGAACGCTCTGATTACGGCTAAAATGTTATCCCCCCCCCCAGTCTGTCCCGCTTCACATGACAGACAGAAGGAATGGAAATCAAACAGTGAGCAAATTACACCTTTAAAGATTGTCATTTGCCTATTTTTTTTCTTTTTACACAGCTGTTGGTTTTTTTTTCTTCTTCTTTGTGATGCTGTTCTGCAGCTGTCTGGCTTTGAAGTAAACTGACCTGGGCTCAAACACTCGTATAGCAACTTAAGAACGTCTTTTCTGAGCTTGACTGAGACACTTGGGAACCGATGAGACGGTCCCAAAAGTCCCAAAATGCCACCTGGCTCTTCTGGCAGACCACTTGATTATCACTTCAAATCCTCGACAGTCAGTGAAGCTGTGTTTGCTAACAGCCTGACCAAGAATTCAACTCGGGCACTTTGATTCCTTCTGGACTTTTGGGACAATCTCAGTGGTTCAGCTGTTTGATATGATGACTTATTCCTAGAAAAAAAGCTCCCTGAAGTCACTTGTCCCGAGGGAGGTTTTAGTTGACGGAATCAAACTCAGAGGAGGAGGAGGAGGGAGGAAGAGGGGGGTGAACTACAATAAGAGCATCTTCTCCGTTTACACAGCATCTTATCGTTCAAGCCAGGGGAACCAAAGTGAATAAAACTACTTTTTTTCCCAACCTCATTAGAATACACGTGAGCAAAATTCCACAGCTTTTAGAAGTTTAAGAAACACAGTCCAAAGATAATAAAGTCTCTAACAAAGACGGTTGCTGTTGCATTAAAACTGTGGCACTAGTCCCTTCTTTTTCTTCTGGAATTTGATGTCATTCTTCATGTGCAGATAATAAACCCACATTTTTCAAACGCATTTAGAAACTGTTTGGTTGCGGATCTGATCCTTCATTTCTTAAAAAAAAAAAAACATTTTGGAGACAGTCAGAGGTAAAATGAAGCCCGTCTGCTCAGCTGAGACTGAATCCATCTGAGTCAGATTCTTCCTGAAATCAACCAAGCTGAAACTGAAATTGAAAACCACTCAATCCTGCTCTGGTCTGAGGGACCAGGATCACATCACCTGCTCCAACACACGCCTGCACTGCTGACAGAGCTCATCCGGGCTCATCGTCCAGGCTTAAATTATTAAAATTAGATTTTTGTACTTCTTATAAAATTAAGAGTCACTTGAGTGGAAACTCTAAAAATCATTGCTGCCTTTGAATGAGGACTAAATTAAAACAGACTAACATCACAGCAGGTTTTATAGAGTGATCAGCAGGGAGCCTTCATCTTATCAGTGGACAGCATAATTGAGACTTGACTTGAAATCAAAATGAGACACTGATCTATTCTCAATAACTGGGTGTATCTGACTCAGGTCCCTCAGACTGAGCAGAGTCTGGATCAACCAAACAAGAAAAATCTTAAAAAGTTGATTGAGCACATCTGGATTGATCCAGGTATCCCAAATCTCCCGACACTGAAAACCAGGCAGTCTCAGTGGAAACATTGGCAGTATCTGAGAGCACAGTGAGGATCAAACAGGAAGAGAGAGGGACAGGACGCTGAGTCTCATGTTGGGTTTAACGATGACAAAATAAAAATATGCCCTCCCATATTTCATTCAACAAAGCAAGAAACATTAGGGAGAAATTAGAGGAGAATTTGATTGTACCTCAGAGAAGATTTGTGAGATTTTCCTCTATTTTAAAAGGATTGAATAAATCAAATCTTCTTAACTTTTAGTCAAACTAAAATTCAGTCACAGTGAAAAGACCAGGACTGCTCTCGGTGATCATGACATCACTGCTTCAAGATTGGACCCCGACATGTGTGACATCATCGTCCTCTCCTTCTCTCCTCCTTCTCTTCTAGTTGGGTCTTTTTTTTTTTTTTTTTTGCATATTTCTCTCGTGTCATTCAGTGATCAGTACACTTCAAACAGAGCTTCCCGTTTCGTGAAAAAAGAACAAAACAAAATGACTTTTTACAATTCTACATCTAGTCAGCCATAAATTAAATAACTTACATTTTCAACAACTAATTTCAACTTGATGTGGTGGTTCTGACATTGCACACGAATGTAAATCAGTGAGAGTTTGGATGGAGGTTTACGGATATGAGGTGTGAGCTGAATGAATGGCTTTCACATGTTCCTCTGCTCTGAGTCGCTATCACCAACACAAACCATCTAAAAACCAGTGGATGATTATCAACTGCATTGCAAAAAAAGCCACCACACCCTTCCTCTGCTCTCGTCTCACTTCAGCAGTGCAAGTTAGGAGGGGGGGGGTCCCTCCTGAAACATGCACACACACAGAGAGCCTCCCCCCTCAAATCACAGGTTACTGCTTCGCTCAGTGTGCAAAAAGGGAGCAAATCACGGTGACAGGACAGTCGAACTGAGTGGGAACCACAGCAGAAGCACAGTACACACAGCAATGCCTCATGGGATATAAGAAGTCAGGTTTTGTTCGCTTTCCAGCCTCTTGTGTTCTACAGGTGTTGAGGGAAATGGAAAAACCAGGAGCTACGAGCATGTGGATGCATCATCAACAAACTGGTCCAAGCAATTAACAACTCCAACCAGACAATTTGGCTTTTTTTTAGCAACTGTACCAAGAGACAAAACTAAGCCATGGTAAAAAAAAAAAAAAAAAAAAAACCTAACGAAATACTTTACTTTCTGGCCAAGAGTTGAGATACTGAAAATGGAAAATGGAAACGTCTCCACCCATAAGCAGAAAAAAATCTGCAATCAAAAATGTGTAAAAGGTCAAGTGGTTATTATGGGACTTAACCCTTTATAGGGCAATTGACTATTTTTGGTAATTTCCACACCATTTACAAAAGTGAAAAATTGCACACAATTTTACAACAGAAATAAAGTTTTCTTATGTCTTCCAGTTACACTCTAAGGTAAAATTTTTGAATTTTAAAGAATTTCAAAGAGTGCCCTGTAAGGGTTAAGTGATTCACTCAAGACAGACGTGACAGTGGTACCATCTTGTCATCTAACTCTGGGCAAGAAAGCAACGTATTTACTCAAAACTTTTTCTTGAACAAAGAGGCTGTGGTTCGACTCTGGACAGCTCGACCAGGTCAGCAATACATTTTTTTACTTGCTGGGCAAGAAAAGAAAAACTACCTTCATATGGGGTCAAAAGCAAAACCTGACAATCAGTTATCTGCAGTAATTTAGTGCCATTTCTTTTCTTTCCTTCTGGACTAAATGAACCAAAAATGATCCCGTTATAAATAAAAACAGTTTATCAATATTCTACACTGAACCACACTTGAGTGGTTCGAGTGTGTACTTGTTGGCCTGATATAGAGAGTACCCCGGTGAAGGTGCAAGACTTCACTAATACACCCGTCCCTGCTGCGCCTCCAGAGGCTGAAAACACGGGAAGGAGTCCAAAGAAACGAGGTGGAAAGAATTCACAGTTAGAAAGTCACAAAACACGACATGAATCAAGCCCTATGAAGCAAAAACAAAGGAACCAACCAACCAGTCAGAGAGAGAGGAGGCATGTTAGTGGATGAAGGTAGGAGAGTTTTCACCGAGTTCTCCTGAGAGTCTTTCAGTTGTTTTTGCTTTGTTGTGGTCGAGTTGCAGTCGAGGTCGCGGGAGGTTGGTTGGTCGGGTTTTCACGGGGCACTGCGGCTAGCTAACGCCCGGCTTTGTTGAGGTTTCAGGTCTATGGCAGAAGGTCCGGTTTTTATATAGCAGCAGCGACATGAAAGTTCATCATTATAATCATAGCAATAATAATAAGAACAATAATAACAATAGTAATGGCCATCTCAGAGTTTAACAGACAAACACAGTAAGACAGAGCAGTCCTCCTCTTCCTCTGAAACCTGGACCAGGGAGGGGAGGAGGAAGAGGAAGGTGTTTAGGTCCACGGAGAAGAGGTGAAGAGTAGGTCCAATGGAGAGAAGAAGAAGAAGAGAGAGAGGGGAGGGAGGGGTGTTAAACAGAACGACGCTGAGGTTTTGTTGGCATTACGTCTACGTTTGTAAAAAGTAGAAGTGGGAGGTAAAATTGCCACCAGTAATCAACATTTAACCCCCCTTTCTTTAAAGAAAACCCTCCCACACACACACACACACACACACACGTGCACACACACCCCCCCTCCCTCCCCTTTAAGGAGAACGTCACCTCCCAGAGAAACACACTCTGGTCAACTTCAAACTGATTCTTCTCAAGTTTTCCGAGATGAACTGATTATATACAGCAGCACACGAATGAACCCGCACAGACGAAAGGAAAAGTTGAAAGATTTCAGTGTCGGATAAAGTTTACAACATCAGTTCTTGAAATGCTTCATCGTTTACAGGTCTTTTAGCGCAATATAGTTTGATTCTCCCTCTCCGTAAAATATATAAACCTTGAAGACATCAGGTGGTAAAGTAGAAGTAAACTGGCTTCTGGTGGGAATGTTACCATTCACTTGCAGAGTGTGTGTGTGTGTGTGTGTGTGTGTGATGAAACTGAAAATGGAATTGGCAGGTCTGATCTGAGGTATTTCCTGGTGGTCAACATGGCGTCTCGGATGCATAAGTAGCAAGTTGCTCCCTGGGTAAGAGGGGTGAGGAGGACGGGGGTTCAGGGTGAGGTTTCAGGTGAGGGAAAAGTGCTATAGGACACAGAGAGCTTATATACAAGCGAGCACAAAAAAAAGTTCTCTCCTCCTTTTTTTTTTTTTTTTTTTAACCCAAACTCCTTTTTTTTTCTCTTTTCATTTCCAGTTTCCATCCTTTAGCCCCTCCGGACTTAAAGTCTTTTCTGTATTTAGTGCTATCTGTTAAGATAAGTCAAACCGCTTTTCTTTCTTTCAGTCACTTGGGAAGAGTAAAAAAAAAAACACAAACACAAAAAAACTGGACTCCCAAAAAAAAAAAAGAACAAATGAAATCTTCAATCAAATCAAAAACACTCTTCTTTTAACAAACAGCTTCAGTAGTACTAATTCAGGGAGTCATTATTTATTCTCTTTTAAATTGTTATGATCCTAAGATGCTGTTGGCTGGGGCACCTGTCAATCAAAACCTCCTGTGGCGGAGCTCCACAGGGAAACTCAAAAACTTCACTTCTCCAGCCACAAGGAGGCAACGTCTTTTTTTTTCTGAAACCACAGCAGCACAATTAACAACCTTGCAGTCTTCATCGCTCTTCTTCCAGGCTACTCCTCCTCCTCCTCCTCCTCTCTTCCTCTCCTCCACACTCCTTCGCTCAGAGTGTAGTGCTGATTGTGAGGTGCTTCCAGAGAGGAGAGGAAGAGATTCCTCCAGAGTCCACATGCTCTGATCCCTCCTTCATTTTTCCCCTCCTCGGGCAGAATTGATGGATTGAGGTTGTGGGGGATTGTTTTGGGGGGGGGGGGATGGTTGAGCGGGATCGGTCTCCCTCCCTCTGTCCCAGTTTCCCACTTTGTCTCCAAAAATAAAAAGTGGCCACAGTTTCCGAAGAGAAGGCGAAGATGAGGAGAAACCCAGATTTAAGGAGAGGAGAGCAAACACAAGAGGACGTCTGGTGTTCAGTGTCGATAAAGGAGAGACGGGGGGCGGACACAAAACAAACATAAAGGAAAGTATGTGTATGTGTGTGTGTGTAGGTGTATGTGTGTGCTCTCCCACATCAGTTCTGCTGCAGGATGAGGTTCTCCAGCTCGTCCGCCGAGCGCAGCAGGAAGGCGGCCGACTCCCGGTAGCCGGCGATCAGCTGACGCACTGCCGTGATCTCCGGTTGGCTGAGCTGGGTGGACGCCCCGCCCCCTCCCGCGCCCCCGCTGCCCCGTCCGCCCAGGCTGTTGTTGGTGGAGGCGGAGGAGGAGGAGTTACTGATGTTGGCAGAGGAGAGAGATTTCATGCTGAGGTCTGTGGGGCCTGAAGATGGTTGAGAGGGGAGAGAGAGACAGATCGATGAAGGAGAGGAGAGACGAGATGGAGATGGATGAAAAGAACGGAGGATCCAGGTGTAGAAGAGAGGAAGGTGACATGAATAACAGGTAAAAGGAAGAGAAGGAGAAACAGGGAGAGGAAGATCAGTCAGTTCAAAATGACAGAAGAATGTCAGCATGAAATATCACCAGTCTACATGAAACCATTCAATCCAGTTCTCAGGTAACCAGAGGAAGAGTAACTTCACATCAGCTGAAAATCCTGTTATTGCTGACCTCCAGTGGTTTAACTTCTCACCTTGCTGGAGTGACACGTGCACTCCTTTGACTGGACTCCTCTGACCACACCCACTATCACTGATGGGTGAGGTCAGAGGTGAAACAGAATTGAAACATTCGAACAGTGGTGAGTCTTCGAACTGAGAATTTATATCACTGAGATCTACAGTTCTTTGAGTAGCAGGAATAATGAGAGCCATATAATGATGTTATTTAGGATAAATCTTTAAAGTGTAAACTACAATAAAATCATAGATCTGCTGTTGATCGTTTGGCAAAAGACATCGCTGTACTGTGGGAATCTGTGACAAATACACATATAAAAGGCTGCTCTGTTGTGGGAGACTCTGCTGAGCCTGGCTGCTGTTTTTGCTCTGCGTTCACACATTCATCTTGTTCTCAAAACGTGGACCTCATCTTCAAACAGTTAGAGAAACTGATGGACGCAGAACCACTAAAGAGAACAAATGTACATCAGTAAAAGTTTGATTAGCCTGTAATAATTGCAGACTGTCTTTGTTCCAGCAAAATGACTCTGGCTCTCCATACTGAAGCTCCCATCTGCTGCTCTGTCTCCTTTCATCGCTCTTCTCTTCTCCATCTCCTCCTCATTCATCCCCAAATTACCCTCTTTCTTTTCATGGCTCTCACATCTTTCTCTCTCCCTCCTGCCTTCTCTTTTATTCACTCTTCCCTCTCATTATTCCATCTGTCCATCTCCCCTCTATCTCCATAAAGACCCTCTTCCTGAGCCCCCCCCCGGCTGCTCTCCCATCCTCACCGTTGCTCTGTGTAGCGGCGCCGGTCGTGAGGGAAACGGGGTGTTGCATGGCGGCGCCCAGGCCCGGGTATCCTCGGTAGCCGTAGCTGAGTCCGGCTCCGTTGATGTAGAGCTGGGCGTCCTGGGAGGAGAAGGCTGATGCGGCCAGGGAGTAGGCGGAGTGAGCGAGGGACGCCGGCTCCCTCAGACTCCCTCCGCCGCTGGACGGCTTGTCCAGACAGATCTGCTCATCCTGGCAGAGGAAACAGGAAATGAGGAGGGCTCTTTTCAAAATACAGGCAGCTGGTAGTAAGAGGCACTTTATTTACAGTCAAAATAAAATGATTTTAGAAGAATATTGTTGCTAATTTTCTTCAATATCATCACTTCTGAGAAAAACAGTCAAAAGTGCTCTATTTTTCTTTTTCTTTATTTTAAAAGGTAAAAGTCTCACTGACATTAAAATCTTTTTTTTCAAGAGGGACCAGGAGGCAGCATAAGAATTACACTAATACAAATTACACTAATTCACTTTCAGTACTTGTAACATTTGCTGTCAAAAGAATCTACAAAATTTAGCTTAGATGGCTAAAACAACACCTTCTTTCTCTTCCGTGTCTCCAAAGCACCTTTCCTATTTATTATTAGGACGGGATCATTTATCCATCACTGTGCTGCTAAATGATCATAATAACTTAGAACAGGGGTCAAACTGTGAGCCTATCAGAACCATGTTTGAGGTGTCCACATGAATCACATTCATGGACTTTTTTTTCTGTGATATAATAACTTATAATCAACTTGTTAACATGGATAACACAGTTAAGTTCAAACTAACAATTGTCAGTCAGATTAACTGTGCTTCTTTAGGTTAACTCATTGTTGCTATACTCAGTTATATAACTACAACTCAGGTCACATGACAGACATTTCTCATAGTGTTACAGTGATTCTAAACAGCTGCGTAGTGAATAAGCCAGAAACTATTTGTTGCAGGGCAGCCTGAGCTTCCATCAGCATTCCTGAGTCAAATACAAAACATCAAATAATGCTGTTTCCCCTTCACATATGAATTCAGCCTTCACACACTTACATGATAGGCTTCAAGGCGCATCCTCTTTGCGGCGTTGCGTGATTCGTTCTCGCAGGCGACAGCCAGGATGTTCTCAGCCATGGCTGAGGTGAGGTGAGGCGGAGTCGGACGGGTCTGCAGACACCAGGACGATATTATGGAATCAAATTATTGAGTTCATTAGAGCGACAGGTGACTTTAATATGATTCTGTAAACAGAGAATCTTCAGACCAAATATTTCAAGTTCTGACTGAAATGAGGCAGAGATGGACGAATGGATTTACACACAGGAGGAAACAGACTGTTAGGTCAAGACTTCTTCTGTTTGAGTTATATGCTTTTTATATTAGACTGGAACAAGTGTGATTATTTGCTGGTCAGTGCAGGACAAACTGTGTTAACTGACTACAATTTACTACAGAATTGCTATGAAGAAATATCCACAGTTTGTGTATGTTTCTTCCTTCCAACATGTGAAAGATGACTAAAAGACTTTGTAAGAGTAAAAGATTTACTTTCAGTGCTCTGCCATCTGAAATTAAGATTTCTGATAAAATTCAATGATTTCTTTTATTTTTCACTCTTATGTACAAAATAGATTACAGTTACTTTTCAGTAAATACCAGCATCTATACTCCAGTATCCAGTGCATAAAAGCTAAAATATCTCTGAAGGCATCCTCCAGAGACTAATGCACTGACTTCAGTACAGTGTGAAGTTAACACATATTGTAGCATCGTGCTGCACCACTGGGGAGCAGCAGAGACATTTCAATGACTGGCTCATCTGTACACTCAGCATAAAGCAGCGCCCTGCCTGTCAGACTCCACTGATCATCACTGTGTGTTAAATCCCAGCAGAAGTCACCGTAACTAATGTTCCCATCATGCACCTGTCCTGCATTGGTGCAGTGGCATTCACTCTGCAGCCTCGGCTGTGTCTCAGGATGACAGTTGTATCTGACAGGAGTTGGACATTAGTCGCCGTTACAGTATAAACTAGATGATAAAGCACGTCTCTTTGGAACATTTAGTTTAAGAGGAAGAGAAGTGACAAGTTTTGACCTCTACATGAAGCATTTATATTGATTGATAGGTCACTGTCCAGCAACTTCCACTGATGCACGCCTTTCAGTATAATTTTAATTACTAGTAAAGATCACATCAACCTGCTGGTTCCTGCTGACGCTGTGTTACAAAGTGTTGAACGCATTTACAGAACACATCTGTCAGTTTGAATCAGTTTGTCACTTTTCTTAAGAAGAACTACTTTATTAATCCTCTCAGGGAAATCCAATTTGATATGCGTCTGACCTGAAACTGCTGTACAGCAAATAGCTGCACATGAAGAAATGCTGCAGAGCATTCTTCATTAGTTCTTATATTAACATATCCTGCATTGTGTCACATCTGTGAAATGAAATAAACCAATCAGAGCATGCTGTTTCTAATAATAATAAACCTAATTAATCATTGTTGTCCATTCTGTGTGAAAGATGTAACAAATGGGCAAAAAAAATTATTATTATTATAAATATCAAATATATTTTTTAGAATCAACTGCTGACCAGCAGCAGAGCACTCCGGCAGGGAGCATGTTATTTCAATAAAATAAATATTTAGAACATTTTAGTGTTGAGTCTGTCTAAAATGCAGATCATTTAAAACAATCATGATGAATTTTGGATGATGATCTAAATTCTGTTATTAGGACTTTGTACACAGATGAATTATGCAAGCGAGTTATGGCCAATAAATTTTGAAAGGAATAACCGATCATGCAGGGGCAGATAAATTAAAAATATATTTCGGCCACTGCTTTCAGATGACAGAAGCTTTTATAATGTAAATATACAGAGATGACAAACAGCAGCAAAGCCAAACTGATGAGAGTTAAACAGCAGACAAAACAATGAACAAAGGCTTTTTGGAGAGAATAATCCTCACAGGACCACATAAATAAACACACTATATCCAGTACATTCCTAAACAATCCAGAGACGGTGTGACTGTGTTTCAGCCTGGTTTTACATTAAAGCCTAAAATAAAACATCTTTTAAAATTCCTGTAATCTGCTTATTCTCTGACGTTCTGTATCTGCGTCTCTTTCAGTATGCAGTGTTTCACCAGGAACTTTCTCAGAGTTCCCAAGAGACAGTTCCTTTTCCTTTTTTTCTTTTTCTCCAGTGAAGCACTTAAACATGCAGACACTATGATAAAGAACATTGTCCTGACTAAAGCACGAGTTCTAACTGAACCTTGTGTACAGACAGTACATCAGTACAGTACACACTGAGGGAATAATCAGGGAACAAGACAGGTGACTCTGGTTCCCACAGGAGACGACTGGATGACAAAAGAAGCAAGGACAGCGGTGCATTATGGGAATTATTGGCCTTTAACATGTTGCTGATCAATCAGACTCCCTGGGTCAAACAACCCATTGTATGTAAACTGTGCAATGCAATTGAAAACAATAGAAAGAGATCATCAGCTGAACCACATCAGTGGATCCTTAATTTGTTCCAATGTTCCAATATTAACTGAGCAATCAAAAATAGAAATTGTTATTTTAGTCACACTACTTAACATGAAGATAAAGATGAGAGGGAGACAGTTAATGTCAGTGTTATAATGTCTGCAGAGTGAAGGGGCATTTATATATGTGTGTCTGCCTCATGCTGCATTCAAGTCATGTTGGGGAAAAAGGCATGAAGTTGAATTTGTTGAGCCAATGATACAAAAACTGATTCTATTACTGCCATTTTGAATATCATTTACATGTTTACTGTCTTGACTAATAACCAGCTGAACACAGTCAGACCTCCTCAATTCATTCACAGTTCTTTAAATATGTTGCTGAAATGATTAGTCGATTAGCCAGTTGAAAGAAAATAAATTGGCAAATATTTTAATCACTGATCGTTTTTTCCCCTCTGTTTTATATAACTGAACATCTTGAGGTTTTGGACTTGTGGTTGGACAAAACAAGACATTATTATTAAAGGCGTTTTCCTCGATATTCTGTCATGTCATGGAAAAGTGATTAATGGAGAAAATAATAGGTGGATTTTTAATAATGAAAGTAATTGTTAGTTGCAGTTTACATTAATAACAGAAAGTATTGACACATCTGTAAAGACACCCTGCTAACAGAGAGACAGACAGATACAGTACCTCCATGCCGTTCTTCTTCATGCGTCGGCAGGATTTGAGGTAGGTGCGGATGCGCTTGCGGGCACGTTCCTGGAATTCTGGGAACTGTCTGCTGCAGGACTCGATGATGGCCTGGATCTTCTCCTTGGGCTGTTTGGAGATGGGAACCATCCGATCCAGGTTCTCATCCACAAACAGACGCACAAACATCTGCGGGAAAACAACGCAGCTGTTAGAGAAAAGTGGGTTTGATTCGTAGAGTGGAGGTTTTAATGATCTTGTGTGCGTAGCTGCATATACCGTTAATTATTTATTTGTCCACTTAAGGTCAGAGGACCTCGACAACAAGGCGACAAAAACACACCTCTGACATATTAAAGCCTTGTTGGATCAGTCCACAACTTTCAGTCTGTTGTTGCTCCTGTCCAAACTTGTTTGAAACATGTTGCTGCCATCAAATTCAGAATAAGCAGATATTTGCAGAAATCAATGAAACGGATGAGGTCACATATTAAATATATTGAATATTGATATATATGTGAGAAAGGATCGGCTAAGTATCACATTAATTTTGTTCTAATCTGTTACAAAAAAAATTGACGGGTGGAGCTTTATTGTGAGTCGTGTGTGTGGATTTTGAGGGTCTTTGCCGTCAAGTGGTTGATCAATGATATTGATAGGTTTTAAAGTAATAACAGACAATCCGCTCTTCAATATTTTTTCTTTATGAATATGAGCAGACAGCTTATTGATCCCAGCAGGGACATTGTGTGAGACGCAGTTGAAGGTCCCAGGCTCTGACTCACGTTGAAGGCCTTTAGTCTCTCGGGATCGACTCCCTCTGTGTCGTTGATCTTGTCGTTGTCGTCGTGGTCATCGTGGTCGTCGTCGTCATCGTCGGGGGCGACCTGGCTGCCGTGACGGCCCATGGTCAGGTCCTCGGCGCTCAGGTCCATCTTCACGCTGTCGTAGCTGCCGCCCGAGCTGTACTGGGGCGACTAGACACACACATACAGTTGTGTTAGTGTCTCAGTTAAATCTATTTATCTATGCACCATCTATATGTTTTTACCATTTATGGGCTCAAGTGCTTCATTGTTCCAGTGGACGTGTCCTTAATAAAACACTAATTAAGAGGCTCATTAGGATCTGACAGCTCGCCAATAAAAAGGTCCTTAAATCCAAAGATTTAGATCTTTGGTGGAGACACTCGACTCTACTCTAAGAAATAAATACCTGACATCACCTGACAAATAAAGGAAAGTGTCATCTGTAAATAATCGAATATTTCTTTAAGCACTGTAGCTTTTTTTGCCAAAAAGTGTCCAAGTCTGGCAAGTTGACTCCACCACACATTTAATCACCGAGTGAAAATCAACAGACAAAAAGTTTTCTTGTCAGCGCACAAAGGATTGTGGGAAACAGAGATGAGAGGTTTTGCAGCTTAGAAACATTTACTGGGGCGTCGAGAACAGGAACAAAGGTCCCTCCTGCCTCCACTGTTAGCGACACTGACACTGTTTGTGTGTGAATGTGTGAGGGCTGCATGAAGCCGTGTTTGTGTGTTTGTGTCTTCCAGATTGACTGTCTGGCAGTAATGCGTTCCCTCCAAGGCCGGAGCGTATTGTTTGACACATTCTGCTATTCAGCTGTGTACAAAGACAGCGAGAGGAGGAAGGAAGGAGAGAGATCTCATCTGGTCACCCTGCACCTCCTTTCCTCCATCTACACTCACTCTTACCTCTCTCTTTTTTATTTTCTAATTCCATTTGCTGACTCCTCTTTACAAATGACTGTGTATGCCTTTCATGCCTCAACAAAGATGGCCTAAACAAGACGACATGGATGTGGCAATTAACTAAATCAAATGAAGATTTCATGTTTACTGTCAGAGATTTTTTTTCAGTCTGGATAAATGGAAGCAAATGGCATCTTCTGAAAGAGAAAAAACAAGTTTGCTCTCTGCAGCTAAGCAGAGTGAGTGCAGGAAGGACGGAGAGCCGGGGAGAAGCTGTACTAATGGACGAAGAAATATGAAATGACTTTCACTTTGTTAGCTGCGTCTTTATATCATAACCTTCACCTTTTTGACAACACATGATACAGAACATTCACTGTTTTATTTCATGTCTTTGCAAGGATATTCAGCTGAGTTTTCAGGAGTTCTGTAGTAGCTTATCAGTGAGTGTAAATGAAGAAACTACCACCTGTAACAGTGTTATCCTGAATAGTCTAAATCTCTGGCAGGTCCTTAAACATTTTGAGCGTTTGATTTATTGATTGCTCTTGAGACATAAAGAGACAGATATAACAAATACGCTCATAAAACACTTGCTTTAAGAGGATAGTTTGATATTTTTGGGAAATATGCTCATTTACTTTCTTTCCTCAGAGGGGAAATCCACCAACCAGCACCTCTAAAGCTCAATCTGTACAAAAACTGGACTGAGTGTAAAAATGACAAATCGCCATTTTACAGGAGATTATGTGTTGAATTATCAAACACAGTAGCCGTTTCCCCCTGTTTCCAGTCAATTGTTGCCATGTACCACAAAGGTCCTGGACATGAACCTTTTCTTTTGGACATTGACGTGCTTGTCTCGTGTCTGTGCTGCTTTTCATTACCAGCCTGAAGACATGCAGGTTTGGTGAAACAGAGACACAGTTTTGTCTGTGCTGTATGCAATCAATCAATCCCCGTGTCCCCGAACAGAATGAGCAGGTGGAGAAGATGAATGGATGGACAAATATTTACCAACCAGACTAAATCAGGTGAAACTTTGATGGATTGAACAGGATTAGGTCACATTAACTCCTTCTTGGCAAAATCTCATTGTAAACAAATCACTTGCATGTACATGTGTGCACAGTGTGTGTGTGTGTGTGTGTGTGTGTGTGTGTGTGTGTGTGTATGTGTGTGTGTGTGTCTCACCTTGCCCCCGTAATCCCTGCCGTCTCGGTCCAGTCGCAGCTCCGCGGTCTGTGCGTGGGACTGGGAGTGTGTGTTTGGAGTGTGTGCATTGTTTGTGTGAAGGGTGTGTGTGTGCGGCAGCGGCAGGGCCGGGTGTGGAGCCAGAGGAGGCTTGGCAGCCAGCGGGTACTTCCTGCGGAGCTCCTCAGGCGCGTTGGGATGCAGAGCCCCGAGCAGCGCGGCGGCCGCCGCCGACACGGTGACGGGCAGGTGCGAGGTGGACAGGGGCAGGCGCTGAGGGGGCGGGTCGCTCAGGTTCATCGGCTGCTGGTCCTCGGACGACGAGGAGGAGGACGTGGGCGTGCTGAAGTCCAGCGGGGCGGGGCCACCGTTTCCATTGATGACTTCGGTTTCCCTGACTATGGCACTGTCTGTCACAGCGGAGGAGGGAGGGGTCAGGGCAGGAAGGCCGTTTCCACTGCCACTCTCNCCTTCCTGCGATCAAAATGAACTGAATAAAATAACATCATTTCTCATTCTTCCTTTTTCATATTTCAGCTTGAGTAGTTTCTTCAGAGCACCAGGGAGGTGGTTATGTGTTAGGAGTGAAATGCAGTGTGAGTCCTCAGAGAGAGTCTGCATGCAGCAGCCGTGGAGGCTACAGTTACTGTTGGAGTGGAGCGTGGCAGAGAGAGCAGTGTCTCTTTATTTGATTAAACCCATCCAGTCTGCAGCCTGGCCAGACAATAACACAGTCAGCACCCTGCATTATGACAGAGGCCCCTCCCCCACCTCAACACACCACCCTCCTCCTCCTCCTCATCATCATCGTCATCACCGAGCTCATCTTCCTCCCACTTTATCTGAATCACGGTGACATCCTCTTCCTCGTGCCATCGTTTTACAGCGGACGCAAAGAGTATGAATTTCAATATAAAGCTGCAACCGGAAACCTTTGAGACTGAGAGTGTGTCTACGTCTCTTCTGCCCATTGTCTCAGTCAAGTTTCCTACCTGGACGGACGGAGGAGGAAGGATTCAGAAACACTACTTCATTAAAAATACTAACACAACAATAAATGTGTAAGCAGTATTTTACTCTTGTAGCTGGTCGAGGTGGAGCTACTTCATCTAGTTTAGATGCTGTTATGTAGTTTAGTCCTGTGGCTCTCGACCTCAGGGTCAAAGGGCTGCAAGACAAATCTGTGAGATGAGGACGGAAGAGTGGTTTTTATGACGAGCTGAGAGTTTTAAAATCTGACCTTTTGCTTGAAATACTAACAACTCATAGGCATCTGAATCTTGACAAGGGGCCTGAGGAGACATTGTGAGGGGTCACAAACCAAAGAACCACTAGTTTCATCTTGAAAATTATTTTTTTAAAAACTTGCCAAACAGACAACTCTCACGAAACACTAAAAAAATAAGGGGTTTACTGGTGTTAAATGCTTCAGTGTTTATTGCCAAAGCAGGTTCAACTTCCTTTTCTCTCCATCTCTGTCTGTATCTCTTATCAGGCAGACAGGCTACTAAATAAGTGATCATGGAATAAATGGTGTGTGCCAAGCGGGCTGGCAGGCAGGATGGATGCCTGTCCGCCTGACTGTTAAGTTTTATTGTTCTGAAGAGACTACTGGTCCACAGACCCACGTGCACACGCACAATGAAGCGTTCCTACTCACACAAAGACAGGCAGAGGACGGACGGAAGAAACGTACAGAGAAACTGTTGAGATTTTAAACAGCCAACATGCAACTTCCAATTTTCACCCAATTCATGTTTCGCTGTTCAAATAAAGCTGCATTTATGTGCAACGCAATTTTCCCAGCATCACAAGTAGAAAAAGATGGACAGGGATGAATGTGGGGGTTTTGGAGAGAAACTGAATGAGAAAGAGTAGAAAGATGAGACGAATGAGTTGAAATAAAAACAGAAAGTGGTTACAATTAAGGATAATTGGAGGATAGAGAAGAGGAGGAAGATGCAAAAGAGGAAGAGGAGGCTGTTTGAATTAGATAACGGTGCCCCCCCCACCCCCCCAGCAGTAGCTGGATTGTGAGGAAAAGAAAGTGATATATAGAAAGAGAAAGAGAGAGGGAGCTGAGGATGGTATCGACTGTGTCATTCGTTGGGTGGGTGAGGGAGGGGGTGAGGGAGGGGTGGAGCCCAAACCGCTGCATGGAGAGAGGGAGGGAGAGAGAGAGAGAGAGAGAGAGAGGGCGATACACTATCGAGGGAGGTA
>JBBMOC010000011.1:2813397-2826098 GCA_037975185.1 Centropyge bicolor | reverse complement strand
TCATGGCTCGAGGGTGGGGGCAGCAGCAGCGGGAGGAGGGGGGGGAGAGAGGGGAGAGAGGAGAGGATGAGGGAGGATTGAGATGGGGAATGGGAGGGGGAAGGGTGAAGAGGCTGAGGCAAAGGGACGGACACGTGGGAGATTTTTAGATTTTATTGCATCTTTCTTCTTCTTCTTCAGCTCTGAACCTCGACATTAAAGTGCTGAAGCCTGTCATCTCACTTTATCGTGTGTAATAATAAATAGCATGTTGGTGCATGTAGATTATATATGTTAGCGTTGTAATATATTGTGTATATAGTCTAGACTCTTTTCTTACATTCATTATTATTACACTTATATCTTTAACACTGTTCAACCTGATTTGGCTTTATTGTACTTTGGTTGTGCGACAAAAGCATTAATTTGAATTTGAGAGAGAGAAAGAGAAAAAGAGAGAGACTCAGAGAGGGAGAGAGAGAGAGAGAGAGACAGACAGAAAGGGAGAGAGCGATAGAGAGAGACAGGCTCAGAGAGAGAGAGAGAGAGAGAGAGAGACAGTGAAGGAGAGACAGAAAGAGAGAGACAGAGAGGGAAGAGAACTAGAGAGAGGAGAGAGAGACAGGAGGGTGTGACAAACAAAAAGGGAAACTCGATGGAGGGAGCAGGAGGGAAGCCCTGGGACCTGGAGGTAGAAAAGCATGGCAGTGTGTGTTTATGAGTGTGTAAGGAGTATTCATGCGTAGAGGCGAGGGCCAACCTAATTCCTGCCGCCTCGACACAAATCCCCCCTCAGCATCGAGACCACCGTCACTGCCTCCGCATCCCTCCATCGCTCCATCCCTCCATCCCTGCCCGGCTCCTCCTCAGCTTCCATCACCGTCTATTCCTTGTATTTTTCTCCTTTCTCCGTCCACGCCTGCTAAACATGGAGCTGCCCTCTCTCTCTCTTTTTTTTTCTATTCTCTCTGTCAGACACAAACAAGATGCAGCCTTCCTCATCCTCTCCCTCAGTTCCTCGTTCCTCTCTGACTCTGAAAGAAACAGGAAGTGCTGTGTTCTGCACTTTATGCCTCTTAGTTCCAATGACACTAAATCTTAAAAACCCTGAATTTGAAATTCCTGCATCAGTTTCTTTTAAAAAATGTGGCATCCATGAAGACACAATGTCCTACTGAAGTTTCAACAGTTTAGGTTATGAGTGTTCGTATCTGTGCTCTTTTCACTGGACTGAAGTGGGCAGGGATCAGGCTTTAGAATTTGACTCAATCTGTGATGATGCCAAGTCACTGTCAATCAAATTTGACCCTACTTAAGTTTTTCAAACTCTGATTTTTACTTATTTACTCACAAATATTCAACGTTACAGTTAAATACTTTCGAATTGAAGTTTTCAGGG
The DNA here is from genome assembly GCA_037975185.1 of Centropyge bicolor. Lineage (NCBI taxonomy): Eukaryota > Metazoa > Chordata > Actinopteri > Pomacanthidae > Centropyge > Centropyge bicolor. The sequence goes on along the minus strand of JBBMOC010000011.1, from coordinate 2,824,720 downwards.
GTTGTCATGGATACAGTGACATTACAGACAACATTGTGCTTCCAATGTCTTTTTTTTTTAACATGATAATGAAATGCTCAGCAATTAAATATGTAATGTTCAGGTGTCCACATACTTTTGGCTACACTCTTTAGTCTGACACTTCAGATACCAGGGATCTTCACAGACCTGATCCTGGAAGTCCCTTCTTCCTGATCACCTTTTCTCTTATCTGCAAAATGTGAAGAACTACAAACGATTGGACGAGGTGTTCTCAAATGTCTTTTGGTCAAGTCACGGCCTGAATTTAAGGCACCAAGATTCCCTAACCTTACATAAATACCATGTTGAAATAGCTAAATGTCACAGTCCGATCCTGGCATTCTCCATTCCTCCTCACAGCTCCCTCTCCTTTTTTTGCCTCCATCTCCAAACAACGACGTTCCTCTTTCCCCCATGAAATACAGTCAGAATCATCGTTTGTACGAGCAGTAATCTCGTGTTTGTACGTGACCTTTCTGAACGCAGCAGACAATGACAGTTAACATTTGCTCCTCTGTGGAGAAACTCTGCTCAGTCAGGATTAACCACTTGAAAAAGGCGGCCGTAAAACAGCACATGAAACATTATCGTTCACTTAAAGCCGTTTCTCCACACGAGTCATGACACCGAAGTTCAAGAGTTATGATGCAAATAAAACAGATTCATTCAGCCTCACAGATGAGAGCTGCACTCATTCATGCATATTTGTAGCTGCACACTTCATGATGCTCATTTTACACTGGATCATTTCAGAGCTTAATCTAATTTTGATCTATATTTCCAAGAGCAGCACCTTCATTTGTTATTCATGATTATCTGCATGTTTGTTTGTCTCCTCACCAGTGTCCTGTGTGACGTTTCTTACTGAAGCAGAAATCCTGACATGAAGAATTCAGATTCAGGGTTATCAAGTTAGGACTGACAGAAAAAACTGATGCATGAGCACAGCTGGCTACTAGTTCTGGTGGGCGGCTAAGTTAATCATTTGGTCCATAAACTGTCAGAAAGTTATGAAAAATGTCTCTAACAGTTTCCTAAAGTCCATGGTGACGTCTTCAAATGTTTTGCCCTGTGTGATCGACAAATCCAACATTCATTTTCATATGAAACAAAACAGATAAAAGCTGCAAATAATCACATTTAAGAAGGTGGAACCTGGCCATCTTTGGGAATTTTTGATTGCTCGAATTTTTGATTGCTCAAATTTTTGATTTCTCGAATTTTTGATTTGATGCTTACAAATGTTTTGAGGCAGACTCACGAATGCAAAATTGCTCAAAATACTGATCCACAACATCGCTAACTATGCCACTCCAGATCTCTGCCAGAAGTAGCATTATTAGTGATTTATTGGTGAAAGACTTGGTTGTAGCGGCTCCCAAAACAGGCAAAGTAAATAAAATACCCAAGTAATAAAAACAGCAAAAAAGTACAGGTGAATAGGAAACTATGACAATACAAATAATAACAATAACAAAAATAATAGTAATTAGAAAATGATTTACAGTATGTACACATTTTTACTTGTCGAACTACAATGAGATAAAAAAAAAGCTATAATATTGCAGTGTAGCAGAAAAAGTTGTACATAATTATTGTAGAAGAAGTTGGTTTTGCTGCTGGAGGAAAAATGTTTTCATGGACATTTTGACACGTTTTCATGCTGCGAGTCTCTATTAAAACTGCTGTGAGAACCAAAGTGACTGCAGCTGTTGCTCTCTGCAGAGGGGGAGTGTTCGTTTCACTGTGAAGCCTTTACCGTCACTTTTTCATGACTCAACACTTGACAAGAGACCAAGCAGGGTTCATTTCTCAAGGACATGCCGAAGCTGGGCTAAAGTGCGATCTTTCACTCGGATGGAAAGACTCCAGACCTACACGGGCCGCCTCTCCCTCTTCACCTGCAGCCATCGCTCCTTCCCCTCCACACTTCTTCTTCTTCTTTTCATCCCATTTCTTTTCCGTCATTTATCCCTGTCCCTCTCCACACTCCTCCTTCACTCCCTCTCTCTTCCTCCACCTCGTCCAGTCTCTGGGTAGAAGTGCAGTGACTGTGATGCATGGCAGTATTTATTGTTTCCCTGCAGCCTGAGGAGCACCGCAGCACAGGGGGCACCCGGTGTGTTTAAGAGGGCAAATGTCTTCTTGCGTCAAGGACACACACACACACACGCACACACACCACTAAAAGCCTGTGTGTCCCCAAAGAGAAGCAGGACAGGTGGACCGAGACTTTGACAGTCAATCACTGTTCAACCCACAATCCACTGGGAGGAGGAAGATGCTGCATCAGCTGACCTGGCAACACACATCTCCATCAATGTGTGTGTATGAACATGAGTCCAATAACAGGTGTGTGTCTGCATATTTGTGCATCTTGTGTGTTTCTGTGTTTACGGCCTGAAAATGGTCGTATTAAATGTCAAGCTGTTAGCACGCAGCGATGCNAAAAACATTTAAAAAAACCAACTGTGGTGCTTTTTACATTTCTACAATTATCTGTCGGCTATTAAGAGCACTGGATCGATTTCAGTGTCATTAGCAGGCTGGGCGTTGTTGAGTGGACTGCAGAGGAGGAGAGAGAGGAGGAGGAGGAGGAGGATGAGCAGGGGGGGAGAGGAAGAGGAGAAGTAAAACTAGGAGGAACAGGCTGCAGGGGGGAAGATATGAGACTGAAGAGGACGGGACAGAGGGGAGGAGAGGAAAGGTAGAAACATGAGGAGGGATAAGAGGAAGGAGGAAGAGAGGCACCCGGAGAAGCATAAAAGATGAAGAGGAAGAGAAGAAAGGAAGAGGGGAAACGAGGAGGAGGAGTGCAGATTTGAGGGTTAGAGGAAGGTACAGAGAGGAGTGCAGAGGGATGGATGGAGGGATGAGAGAGAGAGAGAGGGTGGGAGCTCTAATGGGTCGTCCCCTGTCGTTTTTCATTTGCGGCTTCACTACGCAGTGACAGCTAGAGGCTTTTCTCCCCCCCTCCCTCTCCTCAGAGGAGCTAACCTGAGCGAGAGTGGTAACAGATGCTAATTCCTTCACTCCCCCTCCTCTCCTCCTCCTCCTCCTCTTCCCTGGCCTCCTATCCCAAGGGATGGAGAGCCACCGGGAGACTGTGGGAGAGAAAGAAGGAGGGGAGGTGGAGGTGGTGGGGCGGGGGGGAAGAACGAGCCGGTGACTCCCCCGCGTGGGATTACAATGGATTATCCCACTAAGACGCGGCACGAGCTGCTTGCTAGCTCTCCGCGGCTGCCTGCCGCACCCCACAACGCACCGTATGGCCCTGCCCTGCCTGGCATCCTGACAGCGAGGACCCTGCGAGTCCAATCCACGCCTCCCACACACACACACACACACACACACACACTCACACACACACACACACACACACACACACACACACACACACACACCCCTGTGAAACAAGCATCCCTGAGCTCGTTCTCCTCCCTCCTCCTCCTCCTCTTGGCGGTGACAGAGACCCCCTCGCTGACAGGACCAGCTGGCACACACACATGAACACAAACACACACAACCTGGTTCAACGTGTTCACAAAAATTCTGATTAAAATTCTGTCTGTCACTGTTCCAACACGTAAAGTGAACGCATAAGTGATTATTCACTCTCCAGTTCCAGCTCCTCAAATGTGATGATTTGATAGTTATCTTTGTATTTTAAGGTCGTAAACTGAATATATATTTGGGCTTTGGACTGAAAACAAGGATGAGGATGTCCGGGGCTTTTTGTCAGGCAGAGACAATGAAACACGATCCACCGAGGCTGGTTTGAGTAAAAGATCCGAAATGGAGTCCGAAATAGATGCAAAAATACTGCAGTGTTTTTGTATTAACACGGTGAGATTTAAACATGATAAATGTAGGCAGAAACCAGCCTCAGTATAGAAAGTAGAGAGACGCTGCTGCAGTCGTTCATTAAAGGAGGGACATGAAAAATGAAGAGCGGGAGGAAGAGGGAGAAGAAGATGTGCAAAGTTTATCTATATGCATATTCCTCCTGGACCTATACAATATACAGTATGCAGACACGCTGTATAAATCCCCTAAACATCTACACAGGATACAGAAGCGGGGGAGGCAGAGGAATAAGAAAAGGAGAGTAAAGGAGTGTCTCCTGCAGTGTATGTGTGTCCTCTAATGTCTTTGAGGTGTCCTGCCATCTCCAGCCAGTCTGTGTGTTGACACCCGGATCGTCCACCTGCATGCAGCCCGCAGAGGGCCATCTGGACTCCACACACACACACACACACTCATTATGCACATGTTCAATAGCAGACACACACGACCGACACACACACCCAAACCAGCCGCCAGACCTCGGTGGACACACATTTGTCCGCGGATCAGACGAGACAATCACTCCTCTCCAAATCGGGGCCGAGAAGCGCAGATGGAAAATGGTATCAAGACACAAAAGTGCTCCATCTCTAAGAGCTCCAGCATTAGATACCCCGAGTCTGCTGCAGATGGATGATGTCTCTGCAGAGAGGAAGAGAGAGCGAGGAGTATTTGCAAAGTGAGAGCTAAAAGCCTGATCAATTTGAGCGAGTGAGACAGATAGTGGGAGATAAAGAAAGAGGCCCTGTGCTCGGCGCAGCAGAGAAGCAGCTCCTCTCTTTTTAATCTGCTCTCTGTTCTCCCTTATTGTTGGATAATTCATGTTTCTATATGAGCTTTAATAAACCCTCATTTTCATCTGACCAGCTCTTTGTCCTCTTTCCACTCCACACGCCTCTTCTCTTTCTCCTTTTGTTTTCATATTCAGACCTCTGACTGATGGCTTTGAAACTCGCCCGCCGTGTGTGACCCCTCCACACGCAAAGACTAATGCTGGAACATCATGAGGCCGAAAGGGGAGATGAAGACAGGGAGCGGAAGAGGAAGAGGACAGATGGGAAAAGAGAGGATGAGGAGAGGAAAAGAATGAGGAGCTGACCGTTCTTTATCCCGCCTGGTGGAGGCTGGTACTGTGTGTCTGGAGGAGAGAAGGAGCTAACGGCGGCTTGGAGGAGGAGAAGGGCGGGTGGTGGTGGTGGTGGGGGGCGGTGGGGGTTCCCAACTGTCAATCATAAGACAGCAGCGGCAGGGAAAGTGAGATAGAGTGGATGGACAAAACAAGCTGGTTATCTGTCCTCAGCCTCTCAGCGTCTCACTCCACTCTCTCTGTGTTTCCAGATGTTGATCAAAGTTGCTCATTCACATTTAGGCTGTATGATACTAAAAATCAGCCAAAGATGGTGAAGCACCAGAGGCTGAGCTCTGTAAAAGGTAACTGCGTCTGACAGGTGATAAAAAATGGACTGAATTGCTTCAAAGCTACTCCTGGTGTTCAACCTGTTGCTCTGCCCGTCACTGACTCACCCTGTTACAGACAAGGCATCGAGTTTCATGCACACATATCCACCAATCTGACTAAAAGCAGTACGATGTATGGGTGAAAAAATATCACACTTTACCCTTCAGTATTTCAGCAGACAGAGTGAGTCAACATGCTGCCTGGAACCGAGCGCAGTCTGAAATTCTCCGGGTTTGAAAATGAAAGTGTAAAAAAAAAAATCAGACGTGTCTGTGTGAGTCTGTGTGCTGTCACAAAATTTGGGTGAACTAAGCGCCTTTGTGTGTGTGTGTGTGTGTGTGTAGGAGGCAGACAAGTCTATGCAGTATTGCAGTATTGCAGTATAAAGGGAGTGCAGAAGGTCAACAGGGCAGAATGGGAGGATGGTACAGTCAGCAGAGGAGCAACAAAGACACTGCTGTCACAGCCTGGCACTGCTTATACACTCCAACACACACACACACGCAGACAGACACTCTCTCTCTCTCTCTCTCATGAGATTTCAAATTAAATATACAAATAAGTGACAGTGTTGGGAGTTTACAGCATCATGACACACAATACTCAACCAATTATATACATATAAACTCTGACACACACACACACACACACACACACACACACACACACACACACACACACACATACATACAGACACACACACACACACACATACATGCATGCAGACACACACACTCTCTCTCTCTCTCTCTCTCTCTCTCTCTCTCTCAGATTTCAAATTAAATACACAAAATAATTGACAGTGTTGGGAGTTTACAGCATCATGACACACAATACTCAACCAATTATCAGCCAAGAAACGTCAGCTCACACAGAGCGCCATCCCTGAAGTCAGTCAGTCACATTCTGCTTCAGAATGAAGCTGAATAACTCACTTAGACTCCCATGAATAATAACTTTAATGGACAGATTCAGTGCTGAAGTAGCTGATATATGCTGCCAGTGTTAAGTATGTTTGAATTAGACTGTTTTCATGATTCTTCCCTGAATCCTCGTGTTTCAGTGTAGAAGAGCTTCTGAAGTACTTTGAGATGACACTATTTAATGTCAGGTAAAGTGCAGGATACATTACTAGATTTAAATAAGCAGCTATTTAAAAAAAAAAAAAAAGGAAAATACATCAGGTCTGGATAATAGTGTGATATTATCAGGTATCATCTTTCAGTGGAATTGAATTGTGATGATACCGTGTTATCATTTAACAAAATATAGATTCATCCGGCTCAATTAAAACAGAAAGCAAAATTCAGTTTCTGAATGTTGTTGTTGATACAGATGTTATTATTATTATAATTATAATTATTCTATAATTATTGGGCACAGAAATCCGTGTGAGGAGCTCTGTGTTTCCTGCAGCTGTAGTCTGGGATCAGTAAGTGATAACATGGTCTGGTATTTAAACCAGTCTTTGATGGTGGCAACAGTCCAAAGTGACACTAGAAGCATGTGGATGAACTATCGCTGCACAAACTTTCCACTTAGTCAGTGACACAAACCCAGTGAGCCAAATGCTGTGCAGGGGGAAGCCCATGTTATTTTTTTTGTAAACGATGATGAAATTCATCATCACAAGTGAGGAGGATAATGAGGTGAGATAATAGCTGTCATGCTGTAATTCAGAGTCAGCGCTCTGTGCAGCGGAGTAATGCAGGATCCGGGCAGTCAGTCAGCGAGCTAATAGGATGGGACGAGCACAACGCCAGCCAGCCGCGATGCCAACATGACACAATGCAGCGCACACACACACACACACACACACACACACACACACACACACACACACACACACACCGCTTGTTTTCTCCTCTGTCATCCCTCTCTCTGACACACACAAAGACCACACTCTCCATCCCTCTGTGTGTGTGTGTGTGTGTGTGTCTCTCTCTCTCTCCATCCCTCATGCCCTTTTACCCACTTCCCTCTCTAATTCACTGCTGTCCATCATCCCTCGGTGGCCCTGGGCGAGCAGGATGATGCCGCTCCGGAGGCTGATGGATGCGGCAGCTCGCGGGTCAGATGACTGTCTCTCTCAGGACAGAGGGAACACTGTTCGGTGTTTCCCTCTAATCTAAAATATCTTCAACTTCATGTTTTCTCCGACTCTAATGGACAGCTAAGGAAACAGCCATCAGCAATGTGCCGGTAAAAGACTGACAGTGATTTGTTAGCCAAACTCAGGAAGGTACAATGAAGAAAAGAAAAGCATCTGAGGAAGAATATAAATATAATTTTAATGATTTTAGTTTGGCGTCTATTCTCCAGGTGGCAGGTGGATGACAAACCTGCTCCGACTGTCACGCCATAGAGGAGATGACTCATGCCAGTGAACCTTGTCTGATTTAGTTTGTGAATAGCATTGTCTCTGCAGGACACAGACAGGACACAGCAGGACTGCCATGTGTCACCAGCTCCTGAGGTCAAAGTCTTAACAATGGCATTTGAACTCTGGTGGCATCAATTATCCCAGATGACACACTTGCCTATTAACTAGCCTGTTTTTTTTAATTGAAAGTTAGGAGCAATCACAAAAGCACAAATCCTGCAGGATAAAGCTTAAAACGCACCGTGAAACAAGTTCACCAATGGCTCATTTAAGCCAAGTCAAAACTCTGAGCAGCCAGTAACACAGAATACACAGCATAACGCTCCAGCTACATCAACTTTTTTCCCCCTTATTTACATCACAGAGCTGACGTTCAGCAGTCTTTCATTCAATGTGACTTTCAAGTCTGACACAAATCAAACTGTTTGTAGAGTTGTATTTCAGATCTTTCTCCACCGGCATCAAAACACCAACTGAGGCTCTTGTTGGACCAATAACCTCAGAAGAAATTCTCTTAATTTGCCACCAGACTTTAGAGGAGTGTGGTCTGTTCACGGGCCTGGTTGAATATTTTTGGAATATTACATAGAAGCGGAGGGAATAGAGCTTTACCCTTCTTGAATGGACCTTATTGTGAGGTTTAACCGCCAGAGACAAGAATCTATTTAAGGGTCCACTGAGAAGGATAAGAGACGGATATAGGGAGGAGAAACAATCAGCAAGATGAAAACTCAACTGTACAGCAGCAGGAGAGAGAGAGGATGAGAGTGACAAGCAGGTAGAGAGAGCATTAGTCTGACAGCGGAGGGAGCGAGGGGACGAAGACACAGAATCAACCAGGCGGCTTGTTTACCCTCATTTGCTCTAAAATCACTCCACTGCTTTCAGCCTCGTCAACAAAACACATATGTAAATGTGGAAAGTGCAAAGACTGTAATTATGTACATTAACAGCATCAATTTTCAGCAATTATGATAATGATTAGCATACAAATTCACAGCTCCATTTGTTATTTAAATTGGTCCTGTGGTTCTTAACACCGTCCTGTTTTCTCTGTTTCACTTGCTGCTGTGGAGTCAGGAGGAAACAGCAGCAGTGGAACGGAGGAAAACAGCAACATCCATCAGATATAAAGACAGACAGAACAGAGCAGATCGACAACTTCTGGAAATGGGTTAAATGTTTAAAATGTAAACATCTGGAAATTTGCAATCGGAGTTTTCGACCACTAGTGGAGCTATAGAGCAAAGATTTGATGAATGAGTTTCACACTATTCCACCGATCTACAGGTGGCAGAGAGGCTAGATGTTAACATGGGTGTAAACAATGCAGCTTTCAACATTTACTAAATAAATTGTAGTCATTTTAAAACAGCTTTGCAAGTGTCAGAGATCCACACAATCTGAGGCCTGAAGACGCCGGCTGTGAAATTGTCCTGATCATCCACATCTCTCTCTTCCTCATTTCCTGTCATCTCTCTACTGTTGATTCACCAATAAAAACACAAGAGCCCCAATAAATAACTCGGAAAAAGGATCTGTGTGCTTTGTTGACTAAATTATTTAGAGGGTGTCATATGTGCAGATTATTAAACTCGTCTGTGATTTTGTTCTATATAAATAAAGCTGACTTGACTGCAGTCGAGATTTCCATATTATAAATGTTCCAAATGACAAAGTGGTGATGTGATGAGGTCATGAAATGCAAATTCAATGCCAAATTTTAAACCAGTATCAGACTTAAATGTAGTAAATGTACCTGTACAGGTAAAATAATCCTTGCTGTCTTTAAAAAAACAACAACAACAACAACAAATTGTTGGACACTAAGTCCAAGCTGATCAGAGAATGAAGGCAGAGTTTGCTGCTTCTCTTGGCCAAAATATCTCCTCATCCTGAGAGGGAAAATCCACGACTGCGTCTTTCTATGAACGCTGCGGGGACAGATTCATTATGTCACTCATTATCAGCAGCAGAGTTAATCCTGCTGATGGCAATCTCAAGCTGAACAGATCAATCTCACTGTTTAATGAGATGTAATCCTCTTCGCCAATTCCCTCCTGTCACTCATAGAAACCCAGTCCACGCAGAGGCACGCGGCCTCAAACACTCACACACAGGCTCAAACACACACACACAGGCTCAAATGCACACAAACAGAAACATTTTATAGCACACACTTTCACCAAATCACACACACACTAGTGGAGGAAAACTTTGCAACTGTAAAACGCTGAAGCTGTTAAGTCGTCAGAAAGAGAGCCAGAAATCTGACACATACTGATTTGCTTCTACATCTGAATTAATTTCTTCTTTCTTAAAATCCACACTTTTCAAGAACTTCTAATATAACGTCTGTTGGTATTATATAGCTGAGGAAACAACAGAAGAGATTTTGCAGAACCCAGAAGTTGTTGAACACATACAGTAAGTTTGGCTGAGCTCATTTTTAAAACGTGATCACCAGTTTTTTGTTCCTTCAGCTGTCAAACAAATCATACAAATTATTTAAGAGAAATAAATGGACGTCCTGACGTAAATTATACATTCTCAAGAACCCATGTACATACTAGGGAAACTGATAGTAATTTACTATAATCAGATTTTCAGACTCTGAATTTTAACATTTCCATTCACCATTACTAACAATATAATTCTTCTCCACTTACACACACATGCACGTACACTAGAGGAACTGTTAAAAGCTTTCAGATTCAGATTCAGATTTTGATTACATTTCAAAAATAAGACGTTTTCCATTCTAATTTAGTCCCACTGTGAGAGACACAGCATAAAGAGACCTGTTAGCACAATATTTAGTTTAACAATGATTTGTGATGGGCTACTGAGCTCTAGGATATGAGGAGGAGAGGAGACGTAACGGGCGAGAGACCAAGGGGGAGAACAATGGGCCACTCCTTCTGGTCCGCATCAGAGAGGAGAGGAGAGGAGTGGAGAGGAGAGGAGTGGAGAGGAGAGGAGAGGAGAGGCTATAGAACTGGCACTCATAATTAAAAGAAACTTTGAAAAGTAAGGCATTAGCATAGGCGCCTACATTCTCCTGTCAACACAACTGATTGGGAAGTCATTCCATAGCAGCGCCAGCAGCCTTTGTTGAAGGCTCAGCCAGCAAATAATGATTGTGAGAAAGAAAAATGGAAGAGAAAGTGTCAAACTGCCACATTTTGTTACATAACAAACCCAGCACATTTCAAATGAGGGCCCCCACTAGGAATGATACCGCTCAAATGAATGGCTATTCATCTTGCTACAAGCACAATTCAGTTTAAAAATGTCTACTGCTGCTTAATGCAACCATCAGGAAAACTGCCGCTCGTTAGCTTGTTTGGCTAAGATTCAAAGAACTGAATGTAAAAGGGTAGAAAGCTTTATGCAGGCGTCTTACCAGTCCCAAAATTCCATTTTCACTTTGGAGGTGGACAGTAATGTCTGGTTTTATGAAGTTGCTGGCCAGCATGGGAATACCAATACCAAGGTTGGCTGATTGACTCTTTGTTAATGATGATAATAACCAGTAACCAATAATCAAGCAAAGGATATCAGTCATTAAAATGAAGAACAACATATATAGGTATGTCAGGTTACAAGTTGAC
>JBBMOC010000011.1:2751220-2809684 GCA_037975185.1 Centropyge bicolor | reverse complement strand
TTTTTTTTCCTTCTTTCTCATCAAAGACAATTATTTAAATACGTGACACAGTAAGAATTTCAAAGCTCACAAATTAGAGCACAAGTCAAGGTTCTTAATTGGAGCCGGATTTGTTTTTTTACAAACCCATTAAAATGGTTTCACTCTTCTTTAAAAGCTGCGGTGCTAATGCTCAGTTTTGTGACGGTAAGAACGAGCGCATTCTGCCGAGTGAATTGGACTGTGGCAGAGCAGTTCTGGGGGGGGGGTTTCCTGACATATTTAGGGTAGGAGGGAGCACATGATTTCTCACAAGCATGTAAAAACACCCCTCCCTCCCACGGCCTTCCCATTCTGTATTCTTCTCCCGCCCGTGCTCCCCCTGCCCTCGTCATCTCCTGCCTTCTGGCTCTGCTCTTCATTTCTTCCTCCTCCTCTCTTTCACCCACTCTTCTCATTTACTCTTCTTCGGTCGGGCCCCGCCCTTCGCTTTTTTTTTCCTGCTCCTCTTCTTCCTCCCTCTCCCTCTATTTTCGACTCCGGCTCTGCCCTCCATCTGTTTCATTCTCATTTCCCACCTCTCCTCTTCCCGCTCCATCTCTCTGATCATTCTTTGGCTTCCCTTCCGCTCTGCTCTTTTCTCTCCCAATTTCCTCTCGCTCTGCCCTCTCCTCTTCTTCTTCTGCTGCTGCTCCTGTGCAACCTTGAAGAAAATGGATTATAGATGAAGAGGGAGGGAGGGAGGGAGGGAGAGCGTGGCTCAATGTGGCTTTTGTGTTGAAATGCTTTTTCACAATATGGGGCCCAAACACATGCGCTCTGTCCTCCTCCTCTCTTTCCTTAAGATGTTAAACAACAAGCTCGTTGGCGCTCGAGCCAAACTATGAATACAATAACCACGAGCTTGAGAGCTGCTATAAAATTCACTTTTTGAACTTGTGAGAGAAAACAGCATTTTAATATCTGCACTTTCTCTGTCATGCACATAAACAGGAAAGGTATGACAGCACTAATGTTATGTTAAGTTATGCATTCATTCCTCCATGATGTCCTGCCTGCCTGACATGTGTGTGTGTGTGTGTGTGTGTGTGTGTGTGTATCTATTAATAGTGAGTGGGGGTAAGCTGCTTGCCACAGTCAGAGGTTGTAATGGTCAACACTGCCCTCATGACCTACTTTACACAAACTGCAGCACCCCGTATACCAGGAAACACTGTTTGTGTGTGTGTGTGTGTGTGTGTGTGTGTGTTAGAAGGAGGCAGATATTCAGATACCATCTGCTGTGCACGTCTCGCTGTCAGTTAAGACTCGTACAAGACTGATGGCTGATAACCTTTTTTTGCTATTACGACTGCAGCTCAGAGGACTCTCTTTCTCCAGAACGTGTGAGAGCTCGTCTTAAAAATAGTTTGATTTTTTTGGCTTTTCGTCGTGTCTCTTAATGGCAGTCTGCTGTATGCTTCACAGCCATGTCAGGCTGTGTTACATCCCAGAAAGAGAAACTCTACAAGGTGGCTGCAAATGCTGGGAATCAAACATCCAGTTCATGCTCTGCTGCAAAATGTAGAAGTTGAGGCATCTATCCGTAACAGCAGGTTGTTAACGTCTCTGCTAAACTCAAGTAAATTGAAAGATCAAGAGGTTGTCAGCTAATTTAAAAGTGGTAAACATTATACAGTAGACGAGCCACTTACTGACCTGCTGCTCCGATTGAAAGGTCAATCAGTCGTATTTATAGAAAGACAAGCCAACGATGTGTGTGTAGAGAGAGGAAGACAACTGTGATCTGTTCAAATACAGGAAGTTACCAGGATCAGCAAATCTCTACTTCTCAGTGTTTTATACTTTAATTGAATCCTAATTAAAATGTAAAAACAAAACATGCTGACTAGATGATAATCGCTTCTTCAGATTTTTACTATTTAACTTGAATGTAATAAGCATAAGAAGACGACCTGAGTTTTTTCTCTTTTTCTGACGAGAAAGAGTGAGATAAAAAAAAACCATGGTTGTAAATATAAATACCTGAAAGATATTTATTCAGACTGTGTGTACTATTCTAGAACAGCCATGCCTCAGAGACAAAACCGCATCCCCTCACGTCAAGGTCAAGAACTGCTCCCATTGAATCGATGTGAAATGCTACAACCAATATTTTATTACATTAAGTTTTTAAGGTTTAACAACTTATTGTGTGAATATTATCTACAGTGAAAAACACTTACACATGTTGAGAAGCACATTATCAATATGGTACAGAACACACAATCTGGAGACGAGTGTTCTTCCCCTGGGAATATTGCCGCGCATCAATATACTGTTAATGTGTCTCCATGTGCAAAGTAAGTGTTTCCATGTCGAACGCCTCAGGATGCAACACACGACATGTTCACGCTGTGTATGTGTGTTTTTCTGTGTGTGTTTTTGAGTCAACTTTGTGTTTTTTTAACCGCAATCATTCCCCAAACTTGAGTCGTTATTATTGTAACTACGACAACATAAATTCCAGAATCATAAGGAAGCAGCAGCAGGTTTCAACCCCAACCACAATTTTTCCCTTATCTTAACCAGGCACTTATCTTAACCCAAAACGTGGCCATTGTTGCACTTGTGCCTAAACCAGTGTCACATCATTCAGCAGTGACACTTCTTTCCACAGCAAAAATGATGATGAATTCATGTAGAAGCAGCACGACTAGAAACAGGAAGTAGTTGGAGATGACCAGATCTCACAGGACATTAAATAAAATGGCTTCTTAGCTTCTGTATGTAACTTTGATTGCAACCTGACTCATTTTCTTTTGTCCAAAAAACAGATTGAGTGCTGAAAGCTCCAAACTAGATTATAAACCTGAGGAAAAAACTGTCAGATCAGAGCAAGTTTGTGTCTGTTTCCTCATTAGCTTCTGTTTTGTCGAAACATTCACAGGAACATGGAAGTCGCCATCTCCGCTCGTGCACCCAGGGAGAGTGTGTGTTGACTCACGGTAAATTAGGTTTGCTCTATATTTTTGGGCTTGGCCATGAAAGATTGATGGGGAGGTGAACTCTATATAGGCCAGTGAGAAGGAGCTGCAGCTTTAATGCACTTTAATGTACTGTACTGGGCTGTGCTGGGGGACGGCAGGCATCCTAACAGGGATGTAAGACTGAGGCATGGCTTGGTTTGGGAGTGAAGCTGTCTCATGGTTTTATATTCACTCTCTCTAACTGGCTTTCTTGTAGCTCAATAATTCACTTGTTTTTTGGAGGGGGGGGGGGGGAACAGATCCACTCTATTCCAATGAATTTCTTTAAACTTACACATTCCCTCTGTGGCTTCTTCTCTCTTCATGTTTTTGCTTTCTTTTCTCTCCCAGCATTCATCTCCTCGCTCCCTTGATATACTAATCCATCAGGCAGTGCAAAATGAGTTTCTATCAATGCTTTATGAAACTTCTCTAATGTAACATAATTACTGTACATTCTTCAGATAAGATAGCATAAGATAAAGCTTCTTTCATCCCGCGGGAAATTCCTTGTGCAGCAGTTGCAGTACAAACTACAAGGAAGAGTTCAAATCTTCTGACCAGATACGGTCTCCGATCAACAATTAGGCCTTCATCATCACTGCCGCATTTTCATGTTCTCATTTGTCTTTGCAGAGAGCTGGGAGTCTCTTCTGAAGCACTGCACAGAGGTCGTGATTAAACAGCGATCTAAAGTCATCTGTGGCTGACGGATCCAAGACCATGGAAGCTGAAAGCTAAGCACTGAATTTCAGCCATGATGCACACACTTTTACTATATGTAGGAAAAATTTTTAAAATCTCCTGAATGTTTTGAATTAATGAAATTGACTTAGTAGTGGGGTTGAGTTTGTGGTATCAAACTCCCACAGTGGACATGATATGAAAATCTGAGTACTGGACTCAGAGCAATACATGCCACAAATGCTACAGAATCCTTCCTATTGAAAAATGTTCCCTGATATATAGAATAAACATATTTACGTGATGAAACATCTTCATCGTGTTTTTCTTGTAAGCTTGCACCTCCTTGACATTCCTGACGTCATCAGAAACCGGCAACATTTCACAATGTTCCCGCTGATGATTGACCCCTGGAGATTTGTTGAGTATCAAGATTGCAAGTGACCAGCTTTAAAACTGGGGTCCTGACCTGAAGATAGAGACAGTGATGAGTTCAACCATCCCAGCGTTGTTTTACTGGACTTCACCTGATTGAATTAACCTGCTGAAAGAACAGTTCACATCCTTTCTAAGGTCCACATTGATCATCATCGTCGTCATCTGGCCTCTGGTTCAAACACGTGTGCGACCATGTGAGAGCACTGAAACGCACAATGGATACAGACACACATAACATGAACACACAACCCCCACTGTATACTACATAAAGTCATACACACTAATGGCTGAGTGGGTCATATATGTAATTATGCATGACTGTTTGAATCCAACCAAAACAAAAAGCCTCTCTGTTCTCATCTTTCAGCCTTCGTCCCTCGTTTCTTGTCTTACGTAGCTTCTCAGTTTGAAGAGAACACGCTGACATTTAACAATCTCTTACATCAATGAACGATTGTGCGGCGACAAGACGGCTAACAGAAGCTTCTTGAGTTGCATTTCACTCTTTGCTTCATTTAGATTTACTGTAAAATTTTAAACAAATTCAATTTCCTCTAACTTGTTCGTGCTTTTTCTACTGTATCAACTATCTGAATTAGAGTTCAAACAGCGTCCAGTTTTAATTTTGACAAGAATTTTTCATTTCATTTTAGTCTTAGTCACTCACCAAAGACTTGATTTAGTTAAAGTCACATTTTAGTCTTTTGATGAAATTTGACAGTTTTGTTGTACTGTAATAGATTTTTCAAAAGGATGTTTGTCATGGTTGTAAAAACTATTGTAAACATACCTTTAATTATGTATTGTTATTTAAATTAATTCACCATATTACTCTTGTATAATAAATATGAATGTCTAAGGCTTGTGAGAAGAAGTGTAATACATAATCATGTCCTTCACAGATTCTTGTTTATTTTAAGTAAATTTGTGCAACAAATGATTTACAACCTGCAAGAAAAAAGCTCCAATCCTCTTAAGACATCAAAAGAAAATCATAACAGCTTAACTTTTATGCCCATTTTAATTTAGCATTGTCTAACAAGGGCATCAAAACCTAGCCAACACAAAGTTTTTCTTTTACGTTTTGTACATGACTTTACATGAATAATAAAGTATGTCAATGACATTTCTGGACTCTTTGCCTCTCTTAAGCACATAAAGAATTAGTGTTAGTGTTGTCGCAGTCTTACGGGTCTGTGTTGTTTACATCCGCAAACCCCAAGATGGCGCATGGTGGGCGTGTCTGCTGGTCAGAACACGTGACTGACAAAGACCGATTGGTTAAAAGGGAAAACAATCAAGGCACTGAGGATGGTTGTAACCCAGATTGTCCAGCCAGTGTCAGCTTTTTCATCACGTTTTTACTAGAGATTACGAGATTTCGTTTAAGTTTTTGTTGTCAGTACTTATTAAATTTATGTTCTCGTCACAAATTAGTCACAGAATAAAAGGTTGTCAACGAAAAGTTTTCGTTGACAAAATTAACACTGCTGTCTTCCATTCGGACTTCCCAAACACGAAGAACTACTGGTTATTAGACGTCGATATCAACCTCCTATAAACCTATAAACCCTCAGTTCATCTGCAAACACCAAGCTTCACTCAGTATGACGCAGCAGATACTGCCTGCATCCAGGATTCATTCATTTCACCACAGCAAATGATCCGGTCTTTGGTGAACGATACTGACTTTCATCTTCTAAGAGGATACAAGCCACGGCGTGCATCACATTATAAAAAAAAAAAAAAAGAGTTGAAACTGCTACTTCTCAGTATTTAAATCAAAGGTTGATCAGCCAGCGGTCGGCGTTTTCCTCTGACATCTCTCCCCCTTTTCTCCTCATTCATCTCCTCTCATCATCATTCCGCTTGTGTTTCTATTCTCCACCTCTGCCGCCTACCACAATCACGCTCTCATCATCCTGACTCGGGCTCTATTTTCTTCCACTGTTGTTTCCTCCATGATGTGTAAAACAACATTTGCTGAAGTGTGATTCCCTCACAACAGATGAGCCGGGATGGAGTTTGTTAGCATTTCCTCCAGTCTGAATCCAGTTTGGTTCCTTTATTGAATCTGTTTCGACAGTTGGCTCGGTGGGTAATGATGATATTCTATTTGGAAAAAAAAAGAAGTGATGTACTGTTTTCATTTCACTCAGCATCAAACCTCACACATAGAGAGCCGACCGTGCTGACAGATGTTCATTAACCCTGCCCTGACTCCTTTTCCCTTTAGCTGCTGATGGAAATGGCTCCTCGCTATGGCTGCAGAAGTAAAAACAACACCATTGAAATGTTATTAATTCTACTTTATCAATCATCAAATGTCAGTCGAACAAATTGCCAATTTGGCTGCGTGCATGATTCACTTGTTGTTGGTCACAGAATGAGACGGGTCACAGAATAAAGTCGAACACCGGCGGCAGGCTGAGGCCAAACACTCGTCTTCCTCAAGCTTTCAAAATGCTGCAAGTTCTTCTTTTAACATGATAGATGGGAGAGAAATATTTTCTTTGCCGATGATGTCAGAAAGAGGCAAAGACTCGATGAATGATGAATCTAGATCCAAAATCGAACCGGCCAATCAGACACCATCCCTACAGACGACGTTAGACTGAGACAACTGGATGAATAAACTGACACAGAAAACTGTCTATTTGATGGTGTGACTACCAGTGCAAACACCCATCTTATGAAGAATATTCCCACAATTCTTTGCTCTGTATTTCTGTGTCAGTACATCTTTTTTTATGCTCCTTTTATTTCTTTCACTTTCACCGTGTCTCTCTGTCCAACATCTGATCTCTCCAACCCCTCCTCATCCATGCTAATCATGTAGTTTTCCTTCACTCGCTCCCTCAATCACCTGTTTTTCTTTCGTCTTCACTCTCCTGGCTCTACACGCTTTGTTTTAGTCAGTCTTCTCCCTTTTAAAGTCAAATCAGTCAAACGTCCTCCCTCCATCCATCTTATCTCTCTGTCTCACACCTTCTCTTCCATCCGTCCATCCCCTCCCTCAACCCATCCACTCTATCTTTCCTCTACATCTCTCACTTATCTCCAGCCCATCCTTTTCAGTCACTTGCTGCAGTGTGAGTGTGTGTGTGTGTGTGTGTGTGTGTGTGTGTGTGTGTGTGTGTGTGTGTGAAAGTGTGTGTGTGAGTGTGTGTGTATCCTGCAGCTTGCGGCTGTGTCTGTGGCCTTGAGAGGTGAAAGACAATGCTGGGAGCCCCTCCCTGCCTCCCTCTCTGCCTACCTCCCACACACACACACACACACACACACACACACACACACACACACACACACACACACACACATAGTGAGGAACACAAAGACCCAGACTATAGAGCTGCTCTCTTCCCCGACCTCGCTCTCTGCACCACTCCCACACACACACACACACACACACACACACACACACACACACACACACACACAATACCAGATACAGACATATACTCTCAATGTTAGCTCCAACTTATTGCCATAATAACTGCCTCTGTATCACTTGCACCTCCCTGGGTTCCTACATCTTTCCCTCTCTCCCCCAAGAACTCCTGTATCTACTCCTCACTCCCCCGAGGAGGCCTTCATCCATCCCTAACATCTCCACAATGCCTAATTTGGCCCTCCTCTCAGCTCTCGTGTTTCCTCATGAGTGCAGTATCTAGCCCAAACAACCACCCAGAGCCTGATATCTACCTCCCTCCCCTCCAGAGCTCCACATCATTTATCCCCAAACAGAGCCTGGACTTATCCCTAATGTCAGGTAACTGTCCCCACACAGAGCTCTATGTATCTATCACATCTCATCCAGAAGTTCTACATCTGACTCCTGCATATCCCTAACTCTTAGCCTTTAACTTTGCCCCTGTTCCCTAAAACCTCCTGTAACGCTGAAACAACATGTCAATTAAATGATTGACAGAAGATAACTGGTGACAGTTGTGATTATCAATTCATGATTTGACTTATATGATTCATTACAAAGTGATGACATTTGAGGTCGACACCTCGGACTTCAGGAAATGATGATTGCCTCATGTTTTTCTTTTTTTCATTTTGCTGTTTTGAATTGTGAGATTAATCGATGATGAAAATCATTTTCCTGCACTAGATAAAGACAGATAGATTTAGCTTATAATTGTTTCAGGCTCTTGGGCAACTTTAACAATTTTCAACCATTGACTTTGCTGTTGTGTCGACCACGTGTGATGCATTCAATTTCCAATTTTTAACCAATTTTTAAATCATCAAATCAACAGCCAAATTGGCACTGAAACTATGATGTGTTGCTACTCTATTAGAGTTTCATAGATAGAGCATATGCGGCAGATGTACTTTTAATACAAATCCAATATGGTTCAGTCAGGGGTGTTCACCTCCGTTATAATGATTATGATGCAGGTTGATTACATGTCTAATACACACCAGATCAATACTGGCTGCAAGGTGAAGCCCTCAGGCTTTATTGGAATTCATGCAAGAAGCCATGAATGTTTTATTTTCATTGTTATGACATAATGGTCTAATGGTTTAAATGCTGCTTCAGAAGCTTTCTCGTCCTGCAAGTAACAAACTCAGCATGAATTCAAAGATATGGATTAGTGAGACAAAATATTAATATTGTGGTCGGCCTTCAGAAATAGACACATTAGCTGAATCTGAATACCTACACATAAGCACACCGTTCTCACCTAATGGAGTCACTCAGAGGAGCCAAGGAGAGGTTTCCTTGACAACCATGTAGAGGTTACAGAGTACATTGTACAGAATCATATAAGACATTATAGACCGTATATTGTCAGCTCGGGAGGAAAATATCCTTATAGACACGGGATATATACACAGGATCAATACGGGTCAAGTATTTTGTCAATGTAGAGGTAAGGAGATTGTTTACTTCTGAGTCTCTTCCCTATATTCATGTGAAAAATTCTAAATGGGCAAGTTGGAGAAACGAAACTCAGAAAAAACAAAGAGTGGAAGTGATTTTTTTTTCTTCCATCGGAGGCGACTCAGCTGCCTTCAGTTTGTTTTAAAGCCGCAGACTGTGTTAGTTCAGTCTGAGAGCTCAATGGGAGGAATTCAGAGACATGGCGCTCCATTTACATCCACCCACACACACACACACACACACACACACACACACACTTATCCATCTGCTGTCTAGAACCATATTTTGTGAAACTTTATGACCTTGCTGTAAAACTCGACTGGCTATCACAACTCACCTCGGGTCTTTATTAACTAGTTAAAGTCCTGCCTCTTTACGTCTCCCCCTCTATTTCCTTTTTATAGCCTTGAGACGAACACTATAAAATATTTTAAAAAATAATAATCTTGATGGATTAAAAGCCAGAGGCATTTTTCCTGCTGTTCTCAAACTCCAGAAATTCTCAAAACATAAAATCAAGCATTCATGAAATTCACATAATACATTTAAGTAAGCACCTAAATACCTTCTTGACACTTGAACAGCTATTTGCGTTAATTAATGCACATTTTGATGAGATCATTTCTACCTGTGGAGGTCCTGTGATTGAATTATCCTTTTTTTCCAAAAAGCATCAGCTCAGGAATGAATAAATACATTTAGCTTTTGTGGTTAAAAATACATTATTATTATCATTTTATTTCATGAATCGTGACATAAGTGTTAAACATTTTGCTGTTTGACTTAAAACTACAAAGCAAACAATATGTCATATTTCATAATTCAAACATGGGAATGAAAAATCACTGTTCCAATTTGAATTATTGTCAGCTTTAAAGTTCAACCAAACAACTTGACATGAGTCTTTATTGCTCATGTATGTTGTTCTGAAAGGGCGGCTGCAATCAGTAGCTGCCACAGAACACACACACACACACACACACACACACACACACACACACACACACACAGGGCCAAGGTGAAGGGGTGCTGGTACCTCCTTCCTATCTGCCGTCAACAGACAAGGCCAAGGACTGCTATTCATAAAGGACGCCCACCTCCTGTGTGTGTATGTCAAGGTAGAACAGGAAGTAGCAGAGTGTTTGTTTTCACCTCTAACACAGAGACAATTGAGACCTTGTCCTTTGAAATGTAGCTTCACCCCAAAGCAATGAAATAGGAAAACACAAACACTTTTAGCTACTTTGTACGTATGTGTATATACTTCTGATGAGGAAGGTCATGAGATGCTGATGAAAGCTCTGGAAAAAAGTAGTGAAAAAAATACTGAAAAAACAAAAATATATATTGAAAAATATTAAATATAACAAGATTTTTTTGTCAACTTAATGATGATGAATGATGACTTTTTTTGTGGATCAAGACAGATAATGTGTCTAAAACATTTACAATTAATAATGAAACCACTGCATGATTAATCATTTTGAGACTCAATTCATCTTTTAAGTAATTTGAAAAAAGTTGTCAAATGTTTGCGTTTTTGCATCATCTTTGTATATCATAGTAACCTGGATATGGAAACTTATGATTTTCAAACGTTTGGACATTTTATGAATTAAACTGTGTTAATTAAAAACAAGCATAGTTCTGAGCTGCGGCCATAATCACAAAAGTTAGTCGAAGTTTTATACAGTAAGTTTGTCATGAGAGAGAGAGAGAGACAATGGAGAGTGGAAGGACGATCGAGGTGCTGCACTGCGATGTGGCATCGAACAAACAAACACAAAAGCCCAAACAGATCAACATTAGAGAAGAGAAAGAGGGCGAAGATAATAAACTGTTGCCAACATGTGAGAAAAGTGTGTTTTCTTGTCCTGTATTGAGAAAATGACACTTCTCGCCTCTACTCTCTCCTCTATGAGACGGAGCGCTTGAAGACGGGAGAGAAAGGACGAGCAGGAGAGAGAGAGAGATCAGACTGTGTGTTCCTGTTAAAAGGACGGCAAATATAGAAGAACTGCACCAGAGCTTTTCTCTCATTCATCAGTGACAATAAATCAGAATTAGGACAGAGAGGAAAAACAGCTAAACCAAGAAAACAAACCAGCCAACACAGATGTGAGGAGGGAGGAAGGAAAGGAAGCAGGGAGGGAAAAAACAAATACACTAATAAGAAAGTGAAATTCCCCACAGCTCTGATTTAATCAGGGTGAAGAGCCACAGCAGGAGACTCATTAAAAAATAATTATCTGTTTATTAATGTAAACGCTTTTAAGGGTAAGAACAAGATGCTTCAGACTTTCAAGTCCAAGAATCTTAACAGGGAGTAAAATGATTTCAAGGCTTTAGATTACTACGTCTCATTATTTGTTATTAGCCTGATTGATGATCTCTTTTGCTTCATCGTTCAGTGTTTTCGTGAAATCTTCACATGTTGTTGAGTGTTTGGTCTAAAGGTCAAAGAGATTCAATTTGAAGTGATACTGAGAAGCACATTTTTAGACTGGAGAAGTTGGGACAGCAAAAAATTTGCTCGATAAATAAAATATTGTTTTTGAATAATTCCTGCTAATTATTTTTGCAGTAATGGTTCATAAACATTTTTTTTTTACTAAAACATGAAATTAAGAATGTCAGTACAAAACTGTAAAACTTAATTAGAAGGTACTCAGGCAGCAAAACCCTTACTCTAACTACTCTACCTAACCTACTCTTCTCTCAATTTTCCTTTTAGTTTGAGAATTACTTTTATATTTATTGCATTGAAAAAGTGCATCCAACAGTAGAATGCCCCCCCTCATTTGTTCCTCGGCATACAGAACTGATGGCGGCTCAGCTCCTCCAGCCCGACACCGTGTTCATTCTGGCTGGTGTGTTTGGTTCGGAGCTCTCTCTCGCCCTCTGAGGTCTGCTGATCTCTTTCTCTGTGATTGACAGCTGACATTCTCTGTGTCCTGTGGAAAGTGGTTCATGACCCTGAGGCCGGGCTTTACTGTAGATAATGGACCACAAAAGGTCAGAACTGGCCAGAAACGACGGGCGGGAAAGAAAACTCGATTGCCATCCCCTTTTCAAATTTGAGAAGTTAGTTTTTGGGAGATGACAACTTCCTGTTGGACATGATCGCACAGTTTAATCATGTTTGAGTCTGGGTATATAAACAGCTAATATTGTTAGGACAGGACTTATCTACTGATGCTGCTAAAACCAACAGATGACTGTGAAAGAGGTGTGTGTGTGTGTGTGTGTGTGTGTGTGTGTGTGTGTGTGTGTGTGTGATGGACGGGTAGCTACAGTATCTTGACTGATGCTCAGGGATGTGTACAGCATGTACGGATCATAATCCTTCACAAATCTGCATGTGTGTGGATGTAAGTTTGTGTGTCTGCGTTGTGCGTCAATATGTGGAAAGGATGAAGCACAAATCTATTCCTAGATCTGTGTGTGTGTGTGTAACGGGGGAGGGTGAATGAAGATGATTATTTTCAGGGCTGGATGGGCTTAGATTATGTGTGTGTGTGTGTGTGTGTGTGTGTGTGTGTGTTTCGCTTCTGGCTCATTTGGAGGATTGAGGAAAGGAAGGAGGAGGGGGGGGCAGAGGTAGGGAACAGAGGGGATACAGGGAGATGCGTTCAGGAAGGGTGGATGGATGAATGAATGGGTAAATGAATGGATGGATGGATAATGTTCAGCAGGCCACAGTGAGTCGAAGCTTAAACATCTGGGTGGTTTGGAGGGTTAGAGCCCCTCCACCCCTCCGTCTCTGCAACATCTGTCTCATCTCGTCCACCTCCAGGGCAAGCCTCCACTCTTGACCTCCTCCCTTCTCTCCACAGCTCCTCTCACTCTCTCTCTGTTTAGCCTCTGTTCTTCAGGTTCACTGCTCCCCCCCCACCATCATTCTCTTTGAACATCTCTGTCACACTCGCTCTCTTTTAACAGTCTCTCCAACCTACTCTGTCACAGACACAGACCATAATCTGTTTTAAAGATTAGACTGTATCTGGTCACATCTCGCTCATTTACTGGAAATGCTCTGTAAAGGATTGACAGACAAAGTAATGGTGATCGTTACGACATCAAAATTACATAAATGTGAAAGCATGTCACCAGGCCACATGTCACTTTTATATAAACTAAACGTTCTTGAGCAACAGCTACCAATGTCCTGTAAAGCTGGAAACATGTTTTTAAGTGGATTTGTTTTTGCTGACAAGTTACACATGACAACTGGGAAAATAAATTCAGTGTTTAAATTAACTTTAAACATCAGGAATGTCTCCAGAACAATATGTGGAAAACAGTTCTATGGGAATGCTGCATTTATGTCATGTCAACACGCAATCTGATTGGTCAGAAGTGGACACACAGGATGCGAAACTTCGGGAAATTCGACCTTGATGCGAAAAATAAATGCCGCAATATCGTCGAGAAAACGTCGCTGATGTGAAGGCTTGTATTGACAGGATACAAGTTTTTTCAAACTAACCCTTCGGCGCTGAAAAATGAAGCCAATGCGGAAGTGCAAAAAAGCTGCAGTTCCTCGAATAACCACTAGAGCAGGCCGCAGAAGGGAGTCAATTACATTTGACCCCCATGTTAAAATGTCCGATTTTATAACAGAAAAAAACATATTTACAGCCTGGTTCAAAACATGGCTCTAGTCTCATAAGCTGTTTTTCTACTCCATGACAACTCTGGGGGGGGGCGAATTTTTTTATAAGGCGTTCGTTTAAAATATACAGAATACATCATTATGCACAATTCATAGCTGTCAATCTAAGTGGCGCCACTTTGACAACTAGCCACTGACAGTGTAAAGGGCGTCACCACGGCTGTGAAGAGAACTGGGAAAAAGATCGTCGTGGGGTTAGCCGGCTAGCAACGATATTTAGCATTTAACCTAGCTGGTTAGCCGTAGCTAGTTTGATTATTTCGAATAAAGCGGCTTTTTTCAGCCAATAGCGTTCATTCGACCCGCCTCAGCTCCGCCCTCGCTCCACCTCTTTGTCCATATTTGGAGTAACCGGAGGTAGGCTACCAAGATGGCTGCGCACTACGATTTGCTTCATTTTTGCTCTTCAGAAACCTATGGGTGACGTCACGGACACTACGTCCATATTTTATACAGTCTATGGTAAGGACCTTTACTGTCAACATCAAGCTCTGATATGACTGACTGATAATATGGAAGTGAAAGAAAATACTCCTCACATGAGCCAAAGTCCATCAATGAGTCTAATTCAACTAAATTGAATGGATATTGTGTTAGATTGTCAATACACAGCATCTTTACACTCATGTGACCAATTCTGCGATCATATCAATCAAAACAGGCTTGATGTATTCATAGAGGTGACTCATAGAGTTAATTCTGTTTATTCTTTAATCAATGCTGTTTAATTGCCTCCTAATGACAGCTCCAACATTCTCTGTCTGCAGTGAAGTGTGTGTGTACTGAACAGGCTCTGTGTCATATGTGTGCATGTATGTTAGAGTCCCGCCTGGCCCCACAGTTCCTCTCATATTAAGTTATTTTTTGTTAAGAGAGCAGAAACATTGATCCGCCTCTGTTCTTCATGCTATCAGCTCTAAGCCGGTTAGGTCTCACCGTCCTGCTGCTGGAGATGGAGGTGGTCCCTCAGGTGTGTATCTGTCGCTTTATTTTATTGCACTGACTAAAAAGCCTGGTATGTGTGTGTGTGTGTGTAGTACTTTATGTTCTCGACAAGGGGGCCAGCTGATAACAAAGGGTACAAATTTCAGATTGGGACACATTTTATTGAGCCAACCTTTGGCCATCCTCAACCCTCCAAACCATAAAACCATAAGAGAACACTGACACTCCCAAGGTCTTAAAAACACCCCCAACCACACAAACACACACACACACACACACCCACACAGAGGCTTTAGTGAACACACCTTGAACCTTACAGGGTTTGTTGAACTGGGCGAGGGGGGCGGTGGTGGTGGTTTGAAGGGAAAGGGGTGGGGAGTGAAGGATGTGAGGTGTGTGACACTCTGAAGAGGAAAAACAAGGAATGAGAGCTCTCACTCTTCAGCTTATACTTAGAACATTTTCCTCTGTCAACTCTTTACAACAATTATTCAAGACCAGCAGCATTTTCATGGACATAAAACGCTTTAGAGGAAATAGGCATCTTTTGCTGATTTTCATCGAACTTTTGGCAGTGAGAGTAATTAACAAACACTGTTACGAGCTCCACCACACTCCTAGTTGTAGCCTACTCTGTCCTATTGCTGCCCCCCTTCAGCAAACATCGCTGGTTGATGTAAAATTAATCACTACAGTGTGGAAGTGTGGCCACAGATGCAGGTTTAAGACTCTGGTATACTGTGAAATACAGAGAGATGTACTGAGGGGTGATGGGCTTAATCAGCACTGTATAAACATGTTTAGTAAGAGACTGAATGTAATGAATGTTCATTTATTTATATATATAGTTCCACACTCCAGCATTAACCTTGGATATTGTATTGTATTGTATTGTATAGCTCATGTATTCTGCAAACATTTATCTATTGTGCAGCCCATTGAAGACTCTTTTTGTCTATTAAACAGACTGATAATTGTTATGCTTTATTTTTTAGAGAAAAAATGGACCCAGTTACAAGGCCAAACGCTGCACTTCTTTTTTTATACTTACAAGAGTAAGTCGTGCCTATGCTGATTTGAGAGCTCATCAAGTTTAGTCAGACACTTGTGTAAAGGTTGTAGAGGTTTCAGTCTCTCGCAGCTCCAGGCCTCATTACAGCCAGGCAGGAGGCTACTGCACTCCACTCCAAGTCAACTGGCTAATTGCACTTACCAGGGGAACACACACACATACACACACACATCTGTGTGTGAGAGGAGAGACTCACATATATACAACTTCCAGAACGTGATAGATACACAACTACACAACAAAGAAATGCACAAGAGAACAAACTCATACATGCACACCGCACAAACACACTGGGGCATAACAGGTGTGCGCATACACACACACACACACACATACACACACACACACACACACACAAGCAGACACACACAATACAAACAATATAAATATGTCAACAGGTTGTGCTCAATCACAGCTGGGTCTCACTCCTATGAGCAAACAAATTGTTAGGCTAGTTACCAGCAACACTCCCTGCCTGTGTGTGTGTGTGTGTGTGTGTGTGTGTGTGTGTGTGTGTGTGTGTGTGTGTGTGTGTGTAGCTGTTGAGGAGCAGTAGAGAGGGTTTGTAATATTAATTGGATAGCTTCTTATTTGAGTTTGAGTCTTGGAGGGGGGGTGTTAATAATTAAGCAGCTACTGTACCCCACTCAGTGGAGAGCATCCCTCACACAGACGCACACGCGCACATATTGCATGCACACACACACATACACACACATACACACACACACGCTTGCAAATGTGATGGGAGACTTAAGAGGGTAAACATACATTGGACATTTATATGCAGCTCAGTGAGATGCAGCCTCATGTAAAAACATAATGTTACGCATGCAAACAAATACAAAATAATGAATGTGCATATATCAACACACAAATAACCAGCCGGGTGATACAGAGAGCCTGTGCACACACAAATAAACCCACATCCTCAAGCATTTGGTAAAAACCCTAAAATCAAAGAGAAATGTCACATGTTAATGCCTCTGTGCATTTTTAATGGTATTTCCATTAAGTTGGCCACTGGTCCTCCAGCAGGCTCACACCATAACGCCCTAAAACTCTGTGTGTGTGTGTGTGTGTGTGGGTGTGTGCGCCTGCTGGAGAAGCAACGCTGAAGGCGTTTACATAAGAAACATTCATGAGACACAATGTTGTAGTTTAAAGTTCACTCGGTGCAGGAAATTTCCATGTAGATGCTTTAATCCAAAGTGTGTCGCAGTGTCGCTTTCTGTTCGGTGCTTTTTAATTTCAAACATAAACACCAAAATACCAATAATGGATTCAGCAGCCAGTCAAGGCTTTGCCAGTGCCACACTCATCAGTCTGAGAAAGAAAAGGGGGCTTTAGCCGGACCAGACTTGAACGTATCAGTTAATTAGCATGTAGCACTCTGACTGACAACAACAATCAGATTCCATGAGGGATTAATTAATGTGCATACATGGTGTGAAGTTAATTAACTTAAAGCCAAATGAACCAGCCTGTGTTTGTTAGTCAGGTGAGTTCACAGGTCTGGAATTCAAATCTAAGGAACATAGCCTGCTGGATTTTGTCTGGTTTCCACTACAAATATGTTTTCAACTAATCAAAGACATCTTCAAATTTGGCGCAGTTAAGAATATCAGTTCAGACGTGACATGCCATTTATTGTCTGACCAGGCTCATAACCATTCAGACATTGACGAGACCTGATCACAGTGATCAGTCCTCATCAGTGATCATGTGAACCAGAAGAGTTTAGTACAACAACGACATCCATTGTTAGGCTCCAGCCTCGCTTGATCCACCATCTCGACCTCCACGCCTTTACACTGATCTAAATAAAGAGCGAGCTGCTTCCTGCATTGACTCTGAACTTTGACACTGGACGTAAATCATGTGCTGCACAGTCGTCCACTAAGAACTTACAGTATTTATACAGATACTAAGCAGTCTACAAACAACACAGACATGTCATGACCCGACGGTTCCTGACTTTATGGAAGATGTATTTGTTTAAGTGATACTCCCAAAGAAAAACTCTGATTTCAGCATCTGACTGAAATAATCCTAGTCTCAGTCTGCTGGCCTCCATCCGCTGACATCCACTTTACTAGTGACAGAGAGAGAGAGAGAGAGAGAGAGAGAGAGAGAGAGAGAGAGAGAGAGAGAGAGGACGATTTAATCCAGCGCTCCCTCCTCTCTTTCTAATTCAGCTGAATGCCTGACCTCCATCTCTCCATCCATCCTGCAGTTCAGACCCTCTCCCTGCTCGCTGGCCCTCTGCTCTTCATCCCATCCTTCCTCCTACCCCCTCCCTCACCCCTCGGCTTTGGGTAGCATGGGTGAGGGGGGGTGGGGGAGAATGAGAAAGAGAGGAGGAGGGGGATCAAAGTCATCCTGTCGTTTGTTTCCCACTGCCCTACTTTTCTCTGCTGCACTGCTTTTACACATTAGACCATGTGGCCCACTGGCCTACAGCATCAGTGTGTGTGTGTGTGTGTGTGTGCACGTGCGTGTGTGTTTACATACATACTGCATGGATATGTGTGTGTATATATGCCAGTAACAAAGATTTCTAGGCATGTAGCTTCCTAGTGTGGCTGTGGGTGTGTGCAACATGATTGGGTGCATGGATGTGTGTGTGTGTGTGTGTGTGTGTGACTGTGGCAGTGGCTCTGTCCCTGAGGGGAGAGTGTGCGGCATGCAGGAAGGTAAACTCTGTCCTCCTCATCACAGATTCCCTCTCTGTCTTTATTGACTGCAGCCTGGATGAATTCCAGCCTGTTCCTCTGACAGCATCTCCGCCCGACTGCTGCCTACATGTCTGACTGTTTACCTTCTACAGCAATATCTCTCTATATGAATACTACAACGGGTTTAAACATTTGGGTGCAACTCTGTGTTTAAACAAACTAAAAGCAGCTCCATTTTTGCAATATAAAGCTAAATTTATTGTGGTTGAAAAAATGAAAGGATTCAACAATTTACACATTTAATATAATAATACTAATCAATGCAAAAATTTTAAATGTGTATTTGTAGGATAAATCTATAGTATTTTATAAATCTGTATTGCCATACACACAAATATCACAACACAGCCCTTCTGAAAAATCAATTGAGAAACTATTATGGATACAACAACCAAACAGGTACAACTGTTTTTAGTTAATCCAGGAAACATAAGAGCTGACAGACCAAGGCACTTTCTATTCAATAAAAACAATTTATTGCTTTAAGATAAACAGCTATATCATGTTGTCTCATAATGTCTATCTAAAGAGCAAAAGATTTCATATTTGATTTGATTTTCAGCATCAACTGCAAATGGCTGTGTATCATCTACACTGCCATAAAATATATATATATCATATTTGTAAATAATGCTGGTTTGAGGATGTGTATAGAAAATCAAGGGCCTCACAATGAGCCTTGAGGAAGGCCGTGACACTCAGAGATGCCAACAATCGTGACAATCATGATAAAACCTGCACCTCATAACGACGTGCTTGTCTTTCTCATAGTGAGATCGATTCCTGGTCGCTCTCATCTCAGTGTCTGCCTTCGCTCCCGATGAAGGAAATGGAGGAGATAAAACACGAGAAGACGATTTTCTTTGTTTGTGCTGAGTGCATTCATTCATTCATTCATTCATTCATTCATTCATTCATTCATTCACAGTGAACATCTTTGATCCCAGTTAAGGTGTTATTTGGGATTAGCTGTGTTCATGTCTCTGAATTCCAGATAATACCACAAGATGCCTCATATTTTATTCAGGCTTTTTGGAGTTGAGATGATCCAGCTTACAGTAAAAGGGACACAATTTACACAATCTGCCAACTGAAGACGGTGAAGTGAAGATTTTTGAGTAATACCAACACAATGATTTGCATGTAAGAGGAGGAAAATTAAGTATTGATGAGGATGCAAGGACGGAAAATTCACCCAAAGCTTACGATTAGTAAATTTGTGTCGTTAATACAAAGTGATTTTGGAGACCTGATCTGTGCGCACGTTCAGAAAACAGAGAGATGTGTCGAGAGCGAGCTTGTTAAATGATGGATGTACAGTATAGAGAGGGAGGGAGGGGGGAGGAGGGGAATATAGGAGACGAGAGGCATGCAGGGATGTTGGGATGAGAGTCCACTAATCTGTTTGACCCACTGTCTCTTTCTCCCTCTTTCTATGCTCCATTAGAAAGAAAGAGGGAAACAAGTTTTAATGGAACATCTATAATATCAGTAGTCGCAGACAATGTCAAGCTCAGTATGTCAGCAGATCAATATATTGGCCTCTATCTATCCCCCGCCATTTTGTTCTCCTTGTTTCCATGCACTCCTCTCCCCCTGCGTTCTCCTTCAGCATCATCCCTGTCCCCCCTCCATTTCCCTTCCCCTCTCCATCCTCCACACTCTCTTTTCCCCCTCCCTCTCCTCAGTACATCCCCTGTGGAGAGGACCTGTAATGTCAGGCCCATCTTCTGACAAGCCCTCTTTATCACGACGCCTTTTCTGCCCAACAAGAGGCTCCAGGAAAGGAGGCCCCGGCACTCTGCTCCGCCGTGCAGCAGACAGGAGCCTCTCAGGCGGGTGGGTCAGTAGCACAGAGGGGATCTGGCGTGGACGTCTCTCTGGAGCCTCAGGGGGGGATGAGAGCATGCTTGCTGGCCAGGATTGAGAGGCGGTGGAGGGGCCACTTCTAAAGAGCGCGGCCCCTTGGAGCCAGAGAGACGTGGAGAGGCATAGAGTGCACACTCACACACACACACACACACATACATACACACACACACACACACACACACGCTTTGTCACACATGTGCACGCAGCCCCTCTCAGAAGGCTGAAAAATAGTGTCATGAAATGAGTCTATTGCAATTGCAAGCAGATCTCAGCTCGCCTGCCAGCCAGTACGAGCTCTGTCCAAGGTTGGATCCTATAGCATTAGCTGAATAAATTCACAGTGACAGCTTGAGTCAAGGTTAGCCTCGCTGCAGTCCACTGGTTTGCCACTAGCACTCAATTTTGCAGCTGTTGGATGAAAATCACATATCTTGAGCAGGAAGGGCTTTCAGGAATGAAGAAAGCAACGATCATTCTCACAGTGTCGCTGCAATGATGGATTGTTCGACTGATCACATGGACCGGGGGGGGTCACAGAAATGGCTCTCTACAGGGCTGATGTGTCGGGTTTAGGGAGACGGAATATAATCAGGGGTCAGCTCATAACTGGTACGAAAAAAAACATAGGCAGACCCTGTTAATGAACAAGCATGCTGAAGACCATTCATTTGTGATTGCGCAACAAAAAAAGTGAAGCATCCAAGTGTTTAGTAATTTAAAAGTTCAGTGTCAGATGATTTGATTTCGTTGATTCTGACTTCACTTGCACAGATTTTCCTGGAAAGTCCGTTAATCTTCCAGTCTGACACATGCCGGGAGGCTCTTTTATGCAACTTTCAACGCTAATTTCCCCCGGACTCATCGGTCGGCCGTGAGCCACAAGTTTTCAGAGTGCCAGTCTGAACCGTCACACAGTAAGAGCTTTCCACTTCAGCTGTCACGGTTAAGTTGAGTGGAGCAGGGAAAAAAAAAAAAAAAAGAAAAGCAAGGTGGCGGTCAGAAGCTCTTAAAAGTGATTTAGTAGCTGCTTCTGAGCTGGACATTGGCGTATGTGTGCGGACCATCTGCTCTGCTGAAATGAGCTGCCTACTCCAGTTAAATGCCCTGACAGCTTGCTGGTTAGGAAAACACCCACCTGATATTAACTCTGGGAGTCATATCAACCACAAGCTCTTTGGCTTCGTGTTCAAACCAAAGCAGCAGCTCCTCCATTTCCTCGCTGTCGGAGCAAAGAGCTGCTGCTGCCCCCCCCCCCCCCCAGCACTGAGAGTTTAGAGGGCTTTCAGCAAACAGGAACACAAGTTATGACTATTTCAGCTTTAACATTCAGCAGTGCTGCACTTCAAACAGCTTTTATCCAGCTGAAGCCGTGAGCAGCGCTGCTCTGAGACGCCTCATCAGAGCTGAGAGAAGAGGTGGATACATGGCTGTGGTCATTCTAAAAGTACTGCTGACATGAAAGTAACGCTCGTTTAAACAGTAAATATAAAACATTTCACCTGTCAGAAGTGTTAATTTTGTGATAGCAGCACATTGACTGACATCCCAGAATCCTCCCAGCTCATGTTTTACTCTAAATCATTGACAAAAATCCAAGGCAGGTGTTTCCTCAGGGTGTGAGTTATTTTCAAGGACATGTTTTCATTTTCAAAAAAACTATGGCCTTGTTTGAGTTTTCCACCAACACATTTCAGTTTTAAAGACCCCAGGGAACCCGGAACATTTCCCCCCCATTTCCTATAGATCTATCTATCTGGCCGGCATTCAGCCCGACCAGCAGGCCCAACCCAAGCGCTTCATCCATCACTAACACTCCTGTACATTAGAGGAATAAGGGGAGGCTTTGCTGCCTGTCTGTTTCCTTGGATTGAAGTCTAATTGAACAGGAAAGGCACTTCAACTCTGCCTCTCAGCTCCTCTGAGTGTTGTGGCATTTGGACGCCTACAATCGTCCTCTGGCTTCTATATGAGGTGTAGGGAACAGAGTGACCTTTTAATGACAAGGCCTTATACACTCTGCCACCTACTGTACGTACACACACACACACACACAGAGAGAGAGAGAGAGAGAGAGCTCACTACCTCCAGCTGGCCTTCTCCATCCTTCCAGATTCCCATGATGCCATCCTCTCCAACCATCTCATCTCATGCCAGTTTCTTTCTTTCAACCTCTCACCAGCATTTTTCCTCCCCCCCCAGGCTTCATCCCTCCCTCCCCCTTCTTCCTTCCAAACCTCAGTCATACGGTTTTGCCTCTGTCAGTCACCTTTTGCCTCTAACTCATACCCGAGCATTACTGTATCATTCAAAGATGATAACAAGCTAAACCAGATTTAAACATAACTGCTTGTTAAATAGTTGCATTGATTTTGTTAAGACAGTTTTTTATGTCTTCTGAACTGTCGCTGACGTCGTTCTCGCAGCTATTTTGGCACTGGTTTTTGGAGACTGCATCTCTCTTTGCCAAATGGGAGACATCGTATCTGTTCCCCAAATCTCCCAAACTAAACAACGGCATATGCTGTTTGTTCCTGTCTTCCAAAAATGTAGACGAGTGTTTACAGATCTGACGCTTCTATGGGCAGGATGACATAGTCTGTCAGCGCCTTTCAAAAATGCTATCAATGCTCATTATGAAAATTATTCATCGCACTGTTTTCTGAATGGTGAGGTTTAGGCACACAGACAACCAGTCACTGCTGAGAGGTTACAGTATAATATCCCTGACAGCCCCTGATACCACATGAGAAAAGAGTCACAGACACTGCTGAATAGTAACAACTGAGTTTATGTTTGTATTTTTGTTTGACAAATTTAAAAAAATTTTAAAAGTTGGATAAAGCTCTAACTAATATAAACAAATGCTGAGGATATTAAAGCTCAGTCATATGATTTTAATAAAACAACAAACAATAAATTAATTGTCTATTTTGATAATTGATTGTTAATATATATTTTTAGAAAAATTGCCAAATATTCTTTTATTTAATCTTTAATGTGTGGATTTAGCTTTTACTTGTTTTGTATCTTTGGGTTTTGAATGTTAGTTGAACAAAATAAGACATTTAAAAAAACTTAAACACTGATTGAGAAAATAAGCAGAAAATTAATTGAAAATTACACATGTATATGTCCCTCTTGAGATATAACGGGAATATTGTACAGGAAGTGATATTTTATTTTGTAAAGTGTCAGGCACCAGCACTACAAGATTTAACGTGAAGCACTAAACGATGAGGACAAAGTAAAAAAAAATCTCCACTTCAACCTGACAACCCTCTGCTTCCCTTTGCTCGTCCCTTCATTCCTCCTGTCCTTATTTCATCATCCCTCATCCTGCAGGAGCACAGAGGAGCAGCAGAGAAAGAGAGATCTTGATGGAGATCGGTTGGAGCACTAACTCCCTCCTGCCACTGAACCGTCAGCCCCACTCACATCAACACACACACCCACCTGGGCTGGTTTCACTACACCACTGCTCCATTGTGTTTGCTCAGTAACAGCTTGAAGGAGCGGCAGAACAACACAACAGTGCACTGCAGTACCATTCAAATATGCATGGCCAGTGTCTCACAGATATACACACTTGTTACAGTAGCAGGTAACTGTATCCATGCAGCATTCTGAAACAGCACAAGTGTCTTCAAAGTGAACATTTCTCAGGAATGGAGGAAGCCTTTCAAAGAGTAAGTTAATGAAACAGGCAGGAGAGACAAAGTAAAAAAAGACAGGCAGGTAGACAGCAAGAAAGGTGGCAGGAGGGAGAAACAAAGGGAGGCAGGGTGGCAGAGAGATGGAGAGTGACGGCTGAGTGTGACGAACAACAAAGAGAGAGAGAGAGCACTTATCAGAGGGGTCTCCATCCTGACCTTGCTATTACATTTGACGGCCTTTCCAAAACCACCTCCAGTCAGACAGCATCCAGAACCACCATTTTTATCCCTCATGGCTTGTTATTGCCTGGATTCTGACACACTGATATGAAAACCACAAACGACCACACACACAATTGGCTGCTTGTCCCACACGTATGAGGCCTGGAAGACACTTCTCAAAATGCAGGAGGCCACGCTATGTGTGAAGCTGGAAACAATGGCAAACAGTGACGAGAGAGAAAGAGGAGACTGAAAGCATAATGGAAAGCAAAGGAACAGCTCTGATGAAACTGTCCGTCACAGTTTCCTTTCACACTTTGCCAAAGCTGATTTTGTCAACAAACAGCACTGCTTGAAAAAATTGCTTTAAAAAATATTTTATGTTAAAATTAACAGCAACACCTAAATTAATTGTTGTGTATCACTTAGAAAATAACCGCAGTTTTCAGGCATTGTGATTTCTCCCTGTGAAACCAATGGAGATTAAACATTAAGGAAGTTGCAGAAAAGTTTTGTGATCTGCTGCTTTTCACCAACACACATGTAGCAAAGCTATCCCCAGCTCTTCACAACATCGCTCTCTGAAGGAACAGAAACATGGCAACCAGGTGGAGGAGAGGTTACCTGGATGTAACTAGAGTTATAATGGAACATGTTCTACCATCTCTCTATACCACAAAGTAAACAAAATAATCGAAACTCAGTAACTGAAGAAGATAATTAAAGCATGACGCATCTGATTAGTGCTGCTGTGATGGGAACGTGAACTATAAATCATAACTGCTCTCCATGTTTTCGATTTCATTTTACTGATAAGGAATGAATAAGATTTTTATGTCTTGTCATCTGCAAATCCCAAAATGAAGCTCACATCAGGTTCAGGTTGACAGAAGCCAATGACCTTCTCAGTTATAGTCTCACAAGTTTAATACAGCTCAAAAATGAAAGTCGTTAAAGTTAAGATCCCAATTCAGCCAGAAGATATTCTAATCTCCAAAACAAAAGCAGGTCGTCCTCTTTCATTCAACAGCGACAACATGAAGCTCAGATCAGACGAGAACGTCGTGGCGCTCCTTACCGTCGTCCTCCTTGCTGTGTGCATTCTGGGGACTGTGGCGCATCCTCTCTCCTCGGCTCGGCGGGCTCAGGTCAGATGCTGCTCCCAGATCAGCTGCTAGCCATGTGGGCTCGCTCATCTCGGCCTCCTCCTCGCTGCTCAGTGAACTGTCATCCTGGAGAGACGGAACAGGAATTCATCATTTTTTACATTTACGTCTTACCAACATAGTAACCAAACTGTATTAATGTAATATTACATTTCTAGATTCCTATAGGTTGAAACACAGGATTATACAATAAAATAACAGCTTTTAGATTTCTGGCATTTAGCTGGAAATTGATGCACAAATAAATACTCTTTGTCCAACAGTCAAATATTTAATCGCCAGAATAACATCACATCCAATAACAGGGAAAGAGTCTGGTTAATTAAGTCAAAAGGGAAAGAAGAGGTTGAAAAAAAAAACTTTTAGAAATGTAAAGACTTGTTAGTGCAGCTAACAGGACACAATAAAACTTCCACCGTTCACAAATTATAGAGGCAAAATCTGTTTCTGCTGTTTTCTAAATTTAAAAACTGGATTCTCTATGTCTTCAAACCAGGATGCATTAGACAGTGACCCGACTGACTAGAAACAAATGGGAATCTTTTGGATTTATTGCAAGAACAAAGCATCATATATAGCAGAGCATCTGTCTGTAAAGAGCTATATAACACAGAGACATCAAGCTCCCAAATCGTCTCGCAAGTCTGCAGTCAGGACCCAAATGTTATCTTTCCTTCTGCTTCACCTCCTTCCCTCTTCATCTGACTGCCTGGTAATGAAGCTAATTTAAGAGGCGTCAATCAATCAAATGCATCACAGCTGTCAAAAGGAAAGCTTTGTACACTGCAAATCTAAATGAATGGCTGAATGTGTATGTTGATATCATGTGTCAACATTTAGAGGAAGCGTTGAAAATAAAGGTTGAGGATGATGAAATCTTTAATTAAGACAATGAGTGTAACTGCAGTATGATAGATCCTCTATCAGCACTAAGACAAAAACTGGACAGGAGAACACTGTCATTAAAGTCAACATGACTAGAAGTAGATGCCCAAAGAAGAATCACTCCATCTCTCCAAACAGAAGATATGTTTTCTCTGTAAATCTGTGTGTAAATCCACCCAAAACTCAGATTAGCCACTTCCTCAAGAATTAAACAGGTTTTTTTTTTAATCTCTCTATTCATCACTTTGTCAGTGTCAGCATCCATGGGAGCAGCCATGACAGCTGCTCCGCCGGTTGAACCCAAACATCAGAGGAAACAAGAAACGCGAGGCAGAGAAGCGACAGGCAGGCGAATCAAACACAACGCGCCAACTGCTGCTCAGCGTGTAGCACCTGCAGGCCTCGCTGGTAGCAGGATCGTCACACTGACATGTTTTTCCTCTAAACTCCGAGCTGCCTTCCTGCCACTTCGCAGACTTTTCATCCGTTCAATCCGAAAATATTGGAAATGGAAAACGCTTCCTACAGGGAAGATTTTTTTTTTTGCAGCCACCAAAATGAATTTCATGAATTAGATTTAACCAGTGTTAGATGAGCAAGTGATTGACAGAAGCAGAGCAGGTGGTTCTCTATAAGAAAAAGTGACAAACGTCAGTCACATGCCTCTAATGTCAGACTGAGCATGAAGGGAACTTTAGAGGTGAAATAAAGACAGAAAAAAATGGAAAAACAAGTGGACACAAAAAGATAGAAAAAAGAAGGTGAAGATGCTTCAACTTGAGATTTGTGCTCATCCTGAAGCTGCAGCACTTGATTTCATGAACAAGAGAAAACAGAACCTGAACCAACCTGACAATTAATACTTGACAATTCTCCAAAACCTGCAGTAAAAAAATCATTGGAGAACACACACATACACACACACACACACACACACACACCTGTATAGCTGTTATCAGTATCTGAGGTAACCTGCACTCTCAGTAATGAGGTCCTGAGTGCGACAACTACCTTTTATTACACACACTTGCAACATTTGCAAACAATGAAAAGATTAATGTATAAGCAAAGACCTCAGTGACACTGAAGCTAAGATGCAGTAAACTCGTCTGTTTATTACTGTTACTGCTCTAAAATCTCTCTCTCTCTCAAAAAAAAAAAAAAAAAAAGACAGACAGGTGAATGCACAGTTTTCCGGGGAATTCTTGGGTCACATTTTTCCGCTTACACACATGTCATCCTTCACCGTGAGCAGGGATACGATGCATAATTCAACAGTACACATGTGACGGAGAAAAAAAAATCAGCTAATAATGAGAGGTGCTCTGCAACAGGAGTGGCTTAACTGAGAGATGACAGACTGGAAGGAATGGAAATGTAGAGAGAAATAAAAAATGTTCCACTGGGAAGGCTGTCAGATATACATTCACTTATACTGTATGTATATTTACTTGTATAGTCTACATACTCTACATTCACTGTTTAGTAAATGACATATAAAAAAGGTTTTGGATTGACATTTACATATGAGACAGAGGTGAATCTCTCTACCTTTCTACTTACAAATGTTTACATTTCAGAGCTGATGCATATGGACAGCGATTCCTCTGGATTATAAGACAAATCAAAAACAGTATGTATGTCTGCTCATGTAACACCGGGGGTCATGGGAGCTGGGTTTGGATGGGAGGTCTGCAGGAGAGTCGGGGGGGTCACTGAGTTCAGGGAGAGGTTTGGGGGCGGGGCAGACGGAGCCTAATCTTTTCTCTTGAGCATTTTCAGCTTTACAATAAGAAGCTTTTTTTCTAAATAAGGTTTGGTATGCAGAGCAACAACAGCCACTTTAATTATTTTTTTTTTTTACCACAGATATTTTTTTAATTGATATGTAGAGGTAAACATGGTTAGGTTATTTTTCATTTCATTGCATATTGATGGTGAAGGCTGCTATATTTCAGTTTTCTCTTGATCAGGACTAAACATTCCACCAGTGTTATGAAGCCTCAGAGATTCTGACTGACAGTATTTGGTGCATCTTCTATATATATTTTTTTCATATCTATTCCAAATTCAAACCTATTATGGCTTCTGTAGACATCAAACACATCCCTTCATGTGCAGCGGAAGAATCTTCCCACATCATTCACGGCGGGTTCAAACTGAAAAAAAGCTTTTACAAACTGCTTATAGACTGAATATAAAAAGCCAAAAAGGACCCCATCATGTAATTTGTTTTCAAAACGTGCCTGCTCAAAATGGTCCAAATTCTCGGTATCCGGTGCAGCTTCTTTCTCAATATCATCAACCTACAGAGCCAGAGAGCCCCAGCAGTTCCAGATGTTCACATGCACCACCAGTTTTTTCTTTTTAAAGGACTCAACACTGCACTTTGTTGAGTCCTCAGCTACACACCAAGCGGCAAGCTCCGGCGCTGAAAAATGAAGCCAATGCAGAAGTGCAAAAAAGCTGCAGTTCCTCGAATAACCACTAGAGCAGGCCGCAGAAGGAAGTCAATTACATTTGAGCCCCATGTTAAAATGTCCAATTTTACGACAGAAAAAAACATATTTACAGCCTGGTTCAAAACATGGCTCTAGTCTCATAAGCTGTTTTTCTACTCCATGACAACTCTGGGGGGGCAAATGTTTTTATAAGGCGTTTGTTTAAAATATACAAAATACATCATTAAGCTCAATTCATAGCTGTCAATCTAAGTGGCGCCACTTTGATTGACAACTAGCCACTGACGGTCTAAAGGGCGTCACCACGGCTAATTCTAGTCACTGAGTCACTGAGTCAAAGAGATCGTCGTGGGGTTAGCCGGCTAGCAACGATATTTAGCATTTAACCTAGCTGGTTAGCCGTAGCTAGTTTGATTATTTCGAATACAGCGGCAGTTTTCAGCCAATAGCGTTCATTCAGCCGGCCCATAGGACCCGCCTCAGCTCCGCCCTCGCTCCACCTCTTTGTCCATATTTGGAGTAACCGGAGGTAGGCTACCAAGATGGCTACGCACTACGATTTGCTTCATTTTTGCTCTTCAGAAACCTATGGGTGACGTCACGGACACTACGTCCATATTTTATACAGTCTATGCTACATACCCACGAGTAAGAAGTCGAATGGATGAAAGGTTTTTGAGACAACCAAAGGACACAGAGTCCTTCCATTAAACTTAGATGTAGATGTTCTCACTTCTCTTCAAGCAACTTAACCCACAGAAACTAAAATGGATGTTAAGTTTCTCTTAATCCGACAGAAAACCTTGATCTGTGCTCCTTTTTGCCGTCATCAATTAAAAGCTGAACTGCTGCAGGGGATTCCTCAGTTTCTATTTAAAGACAAATAGACCGTTGTGTGTGTACAAATATTGCTGCAGCTCCTGCAGTGAGTCCATGTGGCAGCGCTGACCCATATCTGTCCATTAAAGCGGGTTCTCTGAGGAGGACTTTCCCTGGGCTCGTCACACTGGATTAGCTTCCTCGCCGCAGTCAGGCAGCCAGCCAGTCCGACTACACACACTGACAATAACTGGAAGCATCCATGCAGGTCTGGAGAGAGCCAAGCTATCCGGGGAGCTGTGTCATTAAATCAGAAAGGCTTCAGTGAAAGTCACTGTGTCACCCAGCTACTCCTGCACCGTCACATGGAGCATTTAATGTGTCTACAAAAGACAGAGAAGAGGCCATTTCTGCTG
Organism: Centropyge bicolor; assembly: GCA_037975185.1. Classification (NCBI taxonomy): domain Eukaryota; kingdom Metazoa; phylum Chordata; class Actinopteri; family Pomacanthidae; genus Centropyge; species Centropyge bicolor. Next base: position 2,779,750 of record JBBMOC010000011.1, on the reverse strand, counting down.
TTTCATTGCAACAGAGGAGAAATGATGTGTTTCCATGTGAGAGACATTTATGAGAAGCTTCTGTTAGACTGTCTTCAATTCTGCTTTACATTCCATCTTTAGCACACGACAGCCAACGAGTCTCATTTTGTCTCTCCTGCTTTACATTGCAGGGCTCGGAGTTCGAATCTGCTCCAGGAGAAGGAGATAGTAGAAGATGCTGTGTCTGTGAAGCAGCCGTCCCAGGATGATGTGTCTTAACTAGAGATTGGCCGATACGTTTTTTTCAGGGCCGATACCGATGCCGATTATTAGTAGTCAAGGAGGCCGATAACTGATATTTGGAACCGATATTCATTTGCAGTAAAAGTGAAAATATTGGTTTCAAAATTTTGAATAATAAAAACTCCAGCACTTAACTTTGTTTCTATGCCTTTAAGCATATGTTTATTAGGGTTCAGGGTTTAAACTTTACACAACTATTTTTGTGGGTACAAGCAGGTGAACACCTTTAATGTGAGACTGAGAGTGTTCATCCATCTTTGTAAGACTAATTAATACAAAGTTAGAGCCAATATAACTAATAACGTTTGATGGATTAACATATAAAGTTTCTTCTAAAAAATCATGTATTTCTAGTGTGGTTTTCTGTTTGTGCACCACTTTTGTGCTTTTGATTGAGGCTCCAGTTTCACAACCACTTTATCAACTGACTGACGCCTCGGGGTTTAGTTTAATTTAACAAAGCCACATGGAGCAGATCAAAAATAAAACAGTGCGTCTGTATCAGACTTTTTGTTGTTCACACTCAAAGTGAATCTCCATGGGCCCCGAAGGGCAAATAATAAGAGCTGGGACACTGTCAGCTGCAATGTGTTAATGGAGTTCTTCAATGGAAACAGACAATTAGTATTTGCCCACTTCCCCATTTTTGTGTGAAACAAAGTTCAGGGAGCTGATACAGCCAAGAAACGACGGCGGCTCCAGGCTTATATTGCCTCACAGCTAAATGTAAGGAAAAGGAGGAGAAGATTTCCAGGGTTCACATTCCAGGCTGTTCAATTTCAAAACTGCTCAGAACCGTGAACTTGGAGCTCGGCACGTTAATCAGCTCAGAGACTATTCTGAGGCCGTTAATTCACCACAGCCAGGCGCATGAATCAACTCTGACAAATGATCAAATGAGACCTTATTTTAATCTACTCTTAATTCCTTTTCAATTACTATCATCACCAGCCCACATTAGCTCTTTTTCAATTACCATATAATCTCAATGCAATAATCACTGGTTAGGCTCCATCTCTCTGTCGCGGCGTTGCAGGACTGAAGAACAGACGGTTCATATTAGAACCGTGGAAGCTATCTAATGGTGAATCTGTCTGATTTCATTTTTCATAAAGATTCTTGGAGAAGGAGCACTGATGAAGTGATGAGGAGGCTCATCTCCTCTGGTCCCGTAAAAGGGGAGCTGAACAGGTGATTCGCAGGTGATTCCTTTGAACGCAGAGGAATTTCTTGACATTTGTCAAATTGAGCTCTTGTCACATTGTGGCGAAGTCATTTCTGACTTAATACAGCAAATACAGTGCCATCACCAACTTGAAATTAGTGGTAAACAGCAGTTATTTGAACGTAGTATATAATTACCATTTAGCAGCAAAATGTGCCAAAATTATCTCCTCAGACTCTTTTTTTTGTCTGATTACATGTTGGAAAGTACAGTTCAAGAAGAAAGCAGTCACTATGTTTTGTCATCAGCATGTTAAAGGAGACGGCGGCAATTATCGTCAACAAACCCCATGAAAGGCCCAAAACAATCAATGAATTGATCCTACGAGTGAGCGCCGTCTGTGGATTCCCTCACATCTTCCCTCTGAGCCGTCGAGCTCCATTGTTGTCCAAAAACTATTAAAAACATGTCAATGAGCTTCGCTGACATGTTCCTTCATTACCATGAACACACACACTGGATTATACTACTACTACTACTATTATACCCAAAACACCAATGTGGATTTTTCACTGAATATAGTCCTCAACAAATGCACTATTTCCTCCTGTTTGAGTATCATTTGCTAAAAGCTACAGTAACTAGCTGTTGTAGGAAATTACTGAGGCTATGTTAACATGAAACTGAACATTTGTGAGGTGTTTTTAAAGATTTACAGCTTCAGTAATTGTAAAGTGACAGACTAACACACTGCTTGGTTTTAGTCTCTTCATGGGATTTATCGAGAATGAAAATAGAAAATATCACCAGTCGGATATCAAATATCCTCCTCAAGCCAAAAACTAAATGACAACTAAAATATTTAGCCTGCTGAAATATCACCTGTTCAATAAGGTGTTATTCCACCATCTTATTGGTTATCTGTTGGAGATCTGACTCCCCCCACATCACCGCTCAGCTCGTCCCCCCTCCTCCTGTTTTTTCTCCTCATCTCCATTTTCTCCCAGTCAGCCAAACTGAGGAGGGTGAAGTCTTTTTAGTGTGTGTGTGTGTGTGTGTATTGTTTATTAATGGTCTCAGCAATAAGCTGTCCTAATCTGCATACAGATGAACAGCAGTGTTTCTGCCTCATAGATTAATACATAAACAGGTATTAGGGTGATCAGACTCAATAACACACTTTTGTTATTTCTCTCTCTCTCTCTCTCTCTCCAATTCTATCTGTATCTTAAAAAAAGAATTCATTAAGGAATGCTTGTGTACTTCATACTCCATACATACTAAAACACAATGATGCAGTGAACACTGTTAAGATAAGTGGTTTAAAGGTTCTTCTTTAATGAACTTTGTTAATTATCTCAAACCTGCGATAACTGCTTTTTTGTCCACTTGGATGCAGCTGAAATAAGTCGTGAACACAATGACTAAATGACGTATCATCAATTTTTAAGTTAATATGTTGAGCTTGTTCGTTTCTTATTTGCACATCCAGCAGTTATGGAGCAACATGACTGTTCATTTGGATTCAGGTTTTTCTCATGAATGTAAGTCCAGTGGTCTCTCACTCGCCACACAGACGCAGCCGGAGTTTGTTTCCTCCTGCTAAACGAGCGTGTTGCTCTCGGGCCGTGGGAGCCACACCGCACCGACTGACAGCGATGATGACGATGATGACGACTGTGGTGAAGATTATGAGAGGTGCAAAGCGGTAAAGTGCACCCAGGATGAATAATTAACAGCCTCTTTTATCTACTGTCTATTTTTACCAGAGTGGAGGTGAGAGGAGCAGCTCAGGTTTCAACTTTCATCGAAGAACAAAGGAGGAGGCTTGTAGAACAGGAAGTGAGGAGATGAGAGGGGGCGTCCATGATCAGGATTTTGGGAGGAAACCCTACAAATGTGGTGTTCTTCTCTCAGGCCATGAGGGCAGATGGTGAACGTGAACAGGGGGAGGAGGGAGGAGGCGAAGATGAGAAACTTCAGCTCAGAAAAAGGGGGAGGAGCTGAAGTTGTGGACAGAGGAGCAGAAGAAGAAAACGAGAAACTGGACATCGGGAAAAATGAGGACCAAAGCCAGAAAACAGAGGAGGGAAGTATGAGGAGGAATAAATGAGGAAGACAAATAGAAGAAGGTGAATCATATATTCTTGCTTGCGATAGTCGCTCCCAGCAAACGCAGCAGCCGAGTGTCCAGTCATCACCCAGCAGCTTCGTCGACTGATGAGATCTGAACTCTGTTGTTCTGCATATTTAAACAAGTTCAATCTACAACAAAAGCAAATCTGATTCATCCCGCCTCAGCAGCTCCACACTCCTTTTCATCAAACCTAGCTCTCATCAAACTATCAGTCACATCATATGAAGTGCAGTTTATATTTATGGCAGCAGCAGCTTGTTTCAGACTTTTATAAATTACGACTCAGGCTCTCACAATCACAGCAGGTGGCATTCAGGTGTTTCCTCTGCAAACAGCTTCTCATAGCTGGACGTTTGATTGGTCGTTGTGACAATTAATATAGCGCAGATCACTACTCCATCACTTGTGTTTGTGTGTTTATTTTTCATCCTTAACACAAATTTTTCTTTTGTCTCCGACATCATAATTTCGACTTCTTCATTTAGCGTCTTCTCATCTCTTTCCATGTTTACCCCGACAACTGCAGAAGCATCGATCTGCAAAACCATTGCTCTACATTATCCACAAACAGGCAGCAGTGTGTGTGTGTGACGCTGTGTGTGTCTGCTTCAGCTGGTGTGTATGTGTGAGAGCAGAACAGAGCAAGTCTGCGTTTTATTCTGCGTCTGTACAAAAGGCTGCGTGTGTCACTGAACATCTACGCTATACAAATTGCTGCTATTGTGTGTGTGTGTGTGTGTGTGTGTGTGTGTGTGTGTTTCCAGAGCAGAACAGCCGGATCTGGTCCTATGGCGTTGCTAAGCTAATCAGTTTAGCCACCGGACAAACGGAAGGACACATTTCTTCCTCTCTGCTCATCTCCTCTCCTCCATTCACACCCTTCGCCTCCTGTCTTTTCTCCTGTTCTCCTCCATCACCTCCTCTACAATCACTTCCTCCCACCTACTCCAAACTCCCATCTTTCCTCATTTCCCTTCTGTTCTGTTCAACTCCTTCTTTTCTGCTCTCCTCCCCCATCGCCTCCTCCTTTTACTAATTCATTCTCTCTGAAGTTGTCGGCTGAAAACAAAGGGAGGCAAAGAGCGTTTTAAAGCAGTGGTTTGAAAAAAAAAATCAAAAAGGGAGAAAATTAAATCTAGCTTTTTTTTCCTTCCAAAAAACTAAACTCCCTCTCCTCATTTGCTCCTGAGTGCTTTTAGTGCTTTTTGGCCTATTTAGTTTTCAAATGAAAGTCAATGCAGTCACATCAGGAAATATCTGAACATTTTCTCCACAACAAATAGCCTCACATAAAATGGCTATTAAAAACGAGCATTCATGTGTTAATAGGCATTTCCATACATTTCCAGACATGAAAAATGACCTCTTCATCTCTGGACAAGATCCCTGCGCCGCAGCATGAAGGCAAAGCATCTGTTTCAAACTTATGTGAAATTTTCTTCTGTAAAAAGTAAGAATCTCTGCAGCTCCTTCCTCCCACGCCTTCCACTCCTGCATCTCCACAGACGGGGCCACTGGAGGGCCGTAAAGCCTCTTTGCAAAATGGCAATTACACACCGAGAGATGATGTTTTACTAAAGAAGCCCGGAGCAGCAGAGAATCACTGTAAAGTAACAAATCAGCCAACTGTGATTATTGGGCATGTGGGGAAAAATAGGAAGGAAAGAAGGCGCCGAGCTGATGATTGAATACAGACCACTGTTTTCATTTGATGCTCAACTTAAACTGCCTTAATACTCAGGGGTCTGATAAAGATGTATTTACTTATTTTAGGCCTGCAAATAATTATCGTTTTCATGAATAATTAATTTGTTCATTTAGTTTCTCAAATGGCAGAAATAGTGAAAAATCACCTGACTTATTTTGTCCAACCAACAGTCAAATTACAATATTATAAAACAGAAGACATATCAATTTTGTTGAGCAAATTATTTGAACAACTAAATGAGCATTCGTTTTTGAAATTCATTTCTGATGACCAATTAGGCCAGGAATCATTTCAGCACTAATTTATTTTACGAAAAAGGTGTTTTTTTGTTGTTGTTTTTTTTTTTGGCCAATTACCCCACTGAGGAACGAATAAAGGTTTATCTTATCTTATTTTAATTGAGTAGCAGATTGTCATTCTGGAAACAGTCCATATCAGCAAGTGGACATAAACAAGTGGCTCTAAATAAGCTTATTATTGTGCATTTACTTACACAAATCTGAAATCTTAAGCTTTCTTCTACATGAAAATTTCAATATAATAATCACGATCAAGACTGCAACAATCTCATGTTGCTTTGGTCTATGGAGTTTTAAATGGCACCTTGGACTTTTTACTGGAATTTCTGATTGTGATTTGCTCGTATTCAAACCTGATCACAGTCTGTCCTCAGCGGAGTAAAATGAATATCATTAAGAAAATAAATTAAGGTGGACATTTTTTTCCTCACATGAGGGAGCTGGGGGTGGGGGGTGGGGGGGTCTTTGTTCTCTTTGTTTTAGAGGCAGTGGTGCTGCAGAGCCGGACCCTGAAGCCTCCCTAGTTGTCAAATTGGCATCCTTCCACCCACCTACCTCCCCCCACCTATCACTCTCCCACACCACCCCACCTCCTCATTTATCTACCTTTATTTCTGCCTCCCTTCCCCCTCCTCCTCCCCATCCCTTCGCCCTGCCAACTCCCCGTCTACTGCTGCCCTCTCCTCGCTCCACCATCAGCCTGCCACCCCCTCCTCCCCCTTCAAGCCGCCTTTGCCACAAAAACCTCCTCCTCCCCTCCTCCTCCGCTCTCAACTCCTCCCCCACCTACTCATTTTTACAACTCCACCCTGCCAGCTCTCTCGCTACCCTTAGATGCTTTTATTCCACACCCATCAGAAGTGAGAATCAGTCCATCTCTCTGCCTTCGCCTCGCTCTCCCTGTCTCACAGTCATGTTCCCTGGTTTCTATGGAAGCTGATCCAGACCTAATGCCCATTATAATGATGCTGATTCCCAAGAATACTGATTCCTCAACTACATGAAAAAAAACAGGACTGGGACAACTGGTCACCATCATCACCATCACATGTCCGCCCCAAGCTCCTCTCATTTGCTCTGGGAGGGGCTGTGATTGGCCAGGGGGACAAATTGGCAGCAAGTATGTATCGCATCACCGGCCTTCATGATGCATTCATGGCGTTCATACATATGTGGAACCAATTCATGTGCTGTTTTCATGTGTGACGCAAGAGACCAAATTGTCTCATACAACCGACCTGCTGCTCCTGGACTTCTGTATTTTATTTGAAACTACACCTGTGAGTGAGGCATAAAATATAAATAAGGAAATTCTTTCCGTCTCCAAAATCAGCAGTTTTCTTATCAGGATAAAAAAAATAAATGATATCATCATAGCTTGTTGAAGAAAAACAGGCAAAACTGAGTCAAAGATATTCATAGTTTTTAAATATATGGAATTCCAGTCAGTGCATGACTCACTTTGCCACTGATTGATATTATTTCTGGGTTCAAACACGGAGCATTTAACAGTCCAGAGATGACGTGATCCAGAGTGAACTACAGGGACAACTACAATCAATGTGAACATCATGGGGATCACTATAATCAGCATCATTCATCATCATTATCACTGGCACCAACAACCATCATGGTGATGTCTTCATCCTCTGTTTAGCTTTAATTAAAGGAAGAGTTGTGAGTTTTGAGAAACACTTACACTAGCTTTCTGTTGAAGAGTTAGACAATAAGAGCGATACAGCGCTTGTTTCTCTTCAGTAAATGTCAGCAGCCAGTTACTTGACTTAACAAAATTTTAGCTTTTTTTCCAAAGGTAGCAAAATCCACATATCAGCACCTGTAAACTTCACGAAGTAACACGTTAGATCTCACTTTTTTAATCTGCACAAAAAGTGACAATTCTTTCAACAGGAGTAGATGTAAGATGTAAGAGTAAGTGCCAGATTATTTCTTGGCTCTGAGCAGGAAACAGTCAGGTAGAGACTCCACAAAGTTACTGGGAGCCAAGAAATATTTCACCCGTCGAGAAGTGGCAAAATGTTGTTTTCACACTTCGTTTTTTGTAGGTATTTAGTCTTATATTTGAATGACAGACGTGAGTGGTATCAATCTTCCCATTTACCTCCTCACCAGAAAGCAAATATACACATTTTCCAAAAAGCTGAATTATTCCTTTAAGAGAACCTTAACACAGTAACAGGCTTCATTATTAACAGAAAATCTGAGGCACCAGAAAATAGGGAAGCTATAATCAGTCAGCCAACTCTCCCTCCATCCATGTTATTTATAATCTGCATTCAGACGGACAAGGTTGGGCAAAACACCAACAACATAAATTCCTCTAATGCAAAAGATTTTGTCACATCGTTTATACTATATTATTTATCCCTTTACCACCTTGTGGATCAGGCCAATGTGGTAAATCAAAAAGCAGAACTTCTTTATGGTAAAACATAATTTTTTTTTTTTTTTTAATTAATGGCATTTTTTATTTGATCCATCAACATTTTCTCAATAGATTTCCCAGAAACTTTACAAGTATAAATCAAATATTAGGATCAAAATTACATATGTGATGGAGGATTTTTTTTTTTTCAATATCGCCCACTTCTAACAAACAACCATTCACACTCACACCTATGCAGTGTCCAATTAACCAAACCCACATGTTCCTACTCTGTGGGAGGAAGCTGAAACCCACAAGAAGAACATGCAAACAAAGAAAACCTTGAGCGAATCTGTTAACATGAAGCTTTCTGGTGAGTCATCTGGCTGACACACACATGTTGAACATCAGTGAAAAATCACTTTACCGTGATGACACCGCTCGGTTCAGGTGGGTGAGAGCGTAGCTTTGGCCATAATTATCACGAGCCTGCGCAGTTATCTCCTGCTGCGAGGCGGCAACGGAAATGCACATGAGCATGCCGCAACATATAATGGCTAAAGTGGGCTATGGTGAGCTGGAAGGCACAGCCAGCGACAGGAGCCGTGTTCAAACACACCCTTACACATCAATCTGACCTGCACTTGATAACACGGCAGGAAAATTTAAGGCTCTAACTGCCAGTCAGTCCTCATGACAGCCGCTCAGTATTCAGTCCGACAGCGACGTCTTATTTCTGATTGCATCCACCTCTCACAGAGATCGATGAGGGCTGGAGGGAAGAGGAGAGGATCATTTCTGAACTGAGAGAGAGGTGAAGATATTGATAAGAGGCTAGCTGGCTGGGCACACACACACACATACACACGCACACACACACACACACACACACACACACACACACACGCACACACACACACGCTGCAAGGATTAACAGGGCGCAGGCCGAGGAGCTCCTCTGCACAATATTGATTGCTGAGAAAACCGGCCATGAGGAGGAGTTGTGTGTCTTTGTGTGTGTGTGTGTGTGTGTCTGTAAATGGGTGGGGGGTATCACAGCTGAAACACACACATACACTAAAAACACTGGATGCAGCAGCATGTCGGTGGCGTAAAAGACAAAGGCGACAAATCAGCCGGTGAATTGAGTGACAGTCAGAGGCAAAATGGCCAACAAACGCAGAGAAATAAAACCTGTTCAGGCAGACTGGCAGATATGAAGACCGTCTGTCAGCATCAGCAGCCTGTGGTACCCTCTGTCTGTCTGTCTGTCTGTCAGGTTATAAAAAGCCTTGTATGGTATGCAGTGCAGAGATGGCCCGGCCATAATCAATAAGCTGCCACTGACCTTCAATGTTCAGAGACACAGAGAGGAAGAGCGGTCAGTGGGACAACCATGACCAGTCACATGACAGGAGGAGTTTCATAAACACTCATGATTCCTGTCTCACCACTCCACTTCCTGTTTCACCGTGCGTATGGCTGCGGCTGCTCTCGCCTGATTCCACCTCTCAGTAGATTTACCACAGAAAAGAAACGAGAACCAGAGCGAGACAGACAGAACTCATATCGTGTCAGTTCTCCAGCCTGCTGCTGACTGACTGTGTGTTATCCTGCATACACACACACACACACACACACACTGGTTATTGAGCTCAATAGCTTCATCTCACCAAACAAAAGGCCAGGTGCTGTCTCTCCGAATTCAGAAGCACTTTTACAGCCTCTGGGTTCAATTCAGCTCTGAGAATCATTTCGAATTATATCAGTTCTCCTTCGATTTCATCTGCATCTCTGGTGTTTAAGCAAGTTTTATTACTGAATTACCCAGAGATCACTTAACCAAGCGTTTAAGTGAGGCAAGCTTTTTACATGATACTGAAAGGAAAGCAATGAAAAGCCAAAAGCCCGCTACTAAAAGGTTTGTTTAAACAAATAATCTTGAGGGAGCGAAGATTCAGCTACATCCACCACAGATCTGACCCCAAATCTGCATGAAATATGGACAAAATGTTGTGAAAAATAAGTCTTTCCACTCTGCTAATGAATCACCGAGGAGAAACTGTGGAATGATAACATTTGGTAGCAACAAAAGGAGAAGTCTGGAGATGATGTTTAACAAAAATGAACCAAAGACAAACAGAACTAATGATCAGATTCAGTCATTTCCTCTTGTGTTCAGCGAACACCACAGAAGAAGAGAACAGACATCCATCATACTCAGAAAAAGATGGGAGTCAGATTAATCTTGATTTGCCAAACACAGCCTGACTAAAGGTCCTGGGTCCTTCAACCTAAGGAAGGAAAACAGTTCAAGTTGCGGGGTAAAAAAAAAAAATCATTTTTTTCCAATAAATAATAAATGTCTCATTGTAAATAAAATCTTAACTCTAAACCCACAAAACATCTTATCTGTCCTGACTACAAGGAAGTGCAGGCAGAAACACAACCACAGACAGCCGGGCACCGCTACAGTTACACACCCTCAGCACACACACACACACACACACACACACACACACACATACATACACACAATAGTCCACCTCTTCTTGTGGTTTAGAAAAATCCGAATACATTCAGCCCACTCCATGAGTGTGTGCATGTGCGTGTGTGTGTGTGTGTGCCTGCGTGCGTGTGGTCAGTGCAGAGGGCAGCCAAATGACCAGGAGGAAAGCAGATCCATAAATGTCATGGCCGATGTGTCTAATCCTGAAACTGAGAGAGTGAGCGAGTGGGCAAGCAAGAGAGAGACAGAGAGAGAGAGAAAGAGAGAGAGAGAGGGATAGAGAGAAAGAGAGAGAGAAAATGGAGATGAGCTGAGGTAGAGAGGCTGAGCGAGCGAGGCAGAGACAAATAGATAGAGAGAGGGAGAGAGAGAGAGAGAGAGAGAGAGAGAGAGAGAGAGATCACTACTCTATTCATCTCCACACAGACAGATACTGACCTTGTCTTGATATTAGATAAGCACTTTGTGTGTGTGTGTGTGTGTGTGTGTGTGTGTGTGTGTCAGAGAGATGACACATCTACTGTGATTTCTACTGTTGGCAATATGAATCACATCTGTTCACTGAGACTTGAGGTTGACGGGTGGGTTGTTAAAACCAGCGAGACCGGAAAAAAAAAAAAAAAACAAGCCCCTTGTCTGAGTCTTTACAAGCTCTTCCTGTGTGACAAGTCGACAGTTCTGATACGAGGAAAGCTCCGGGAAGTTACTGCTCCCAGCCAAGAAACAGTCACATCACTCCACAAAATAGACAAAATATACTTTTCACACTTCTTTTTTGTGGGGCTCATATTTGAAGGACAGATGTGAATCTTCTCATCTCTGGATGCTCTTCTCTTCTGTTGCTGAGTTATGGTGTTTGATAACAGTTTGAAAAGAGTTTCTGCACAACATTATGATGCAACAGTGAAGCTGACATTTGACCTTTCACAAAATGTCATCCCTTCATCATTGTATCCTGTCAGACATTTGTGTGAAAATTTGTCAGAATTAGCCTATGGATTCTTGTGTTATGGCCAAAACCATCATTCATGAGGTCACAGTGATCTTTGACCACCAAATTCTAATCAGCTCATCCTTGAGTTCAAGCGGACATTTGTGCCAAATTTGAAGAAATTCCTGAGATGCAAAAACATAGAGCCTCCAGACGCAGAGGCAGAAGACAAAGCACAGACATCTGATTGCTCATTGGTGGTCTGAGCTCACTGATCATTGCCATTTTTTAAAAAAGAATCTGTATACATGAGCTGATATATTGAGATACACATGATCACCAATAAAAAAGTCCCAGACCAGAGGACAGGGAGATATAAATATATCCCCCTGTCCTTCTCTTCCTCTTTCTGCTTATTAATGTGAAACCATATATCCACTTGAAGTAACCAAAATCTAATTTTACAGGTCAAAGAGTGCATCAGGACGTTGGAGTTTGAGGAGGAAGCCTAACATCTCTTCTGTCATTTCCAATGTTCCACTGTCAGCCACTGAGATCAGGTTCTATCCATCCACGGTGTCTGACAGCTTCACGGAGGCATCGCAGGATTATACACCTTCGAAAAGACGCATCAGAGACACAGGTTGAGAGTTCACCTGAACGTTTGACCTGTTTGAAACTTCGTCTATCCAAATGTTTTCTAACTATGGGATTCAAACCTGTAGCTCACACGAGTCAGCTTCCTCAACTGAAGTCATAGGATGCAGGAAAAAAGAAAACTTTCAAGAGAAAATAAATGATTGAATCAAAGAATGAAGAGCAAAAAAACAAGATCAGATTATAGTTTTGGTTGAATGTCAAACTGTTGTGGTGCATTGATTGTATATCTGCCTGAGAAGTGTTGATACTTCAGCATGATTAGAGGGAGTATTTTGGCTTTAGCATCGATGCACAGTGTGCAGCCTTACAGCAAATATCAATGTCTGCAATACACATGAGAGCTCAGGTATTCATCTCATAGCCTGTGGGTCCATCTGCACCTGTGAGGAAAAATGCCTTTAGCATGCACGTGGATACGCAAGCCTCCTGGCCTGTGTGTGTGTGTGTGTGTGTGTGTGTGTGTGTGTAGCTGCAGGCTATGAACATGCCTTCTCTCCACAGAGCTCATTTGGAGTGGTCCTGGCTGCTCTGTGAGTGAACTCCGGGTTTAATGATCTAATGGTTTAACAGGTGTAACACACACACACACACACACACACACACACACACACACACACACACTCCAAGGTTGGTTGTGGTTTTCTTGTGTTGGAGGATCCTGTCCAATACGGCATTTCAAGCCAAGTGCCATCAACACTCACAGTGTGCAGGTCGGTTTGCTTCATGGCATCAACAACAAGATGGAAGAGCTTGTTAGATGCAAAGCAAAAGGCATCGAGATATACATTAAAAAAAAAAAAACACTCGCAGCTGATCATTTTCAGCGTGAGGTGCTGATGAGAAAAAGTACAGATATGTCTAATGAGACTGCGAGCACTGTAGTAACTGAAGGCAAATGTGGCCATTCTTTTGTTCACAAACCCACTGTTTTACTTAGGAGAATGTGCCAAAACTGCCTGAATGTGAAATGTAGCCAACAGGAGACAATGCCAACATCATGCTGGAACAACAGGGTATTTTAAAACAATCACTGTAGAAAAATGTGTGTGTCAGTTACATTTATCCTTTAACAGTTAGAGAATGCAAATCTTGTACGTCGCTTCTTCTCTGTGATCTGGATCTGTGTCACTGTAAATAGATAATCTCATTTCAAGATGGAACTTGCGGTGGGAATTTTCCACTATTTTCAGACAGTATATAGAAAAAAAAATGTGAAGAACAATGCAGTGTGTTTCGCCGGCTGGCTAGAAGTCTGACTCTCTGGCTGCTTAAGTGCCTGTTCATCCATCTGGTTGACAGGATGACACATGCTGAAGTGTTAAACTGCACTGAAAAAACAGAGCGCGAAAACCAAGACTGACAATTAACACAATGTTGGATCGGGTCCAGTCTGAAAACACGCGGACACACAAACGACAGCAGGACAGAAATGATGTGCAGACGAAGCACAATCAGGGAACATGGACAGAGGCAGCTGATTCAGTTACATACTGTGTGTGTGTGTGTGTGTCTGGTCCATGTATCATTCATGCTGTGGGGACATAAACCTGTTTACACAGTTGCATTGTGGGGACTCGCCTTCCTTCCTTCCTACAAAAAGCAAGTCCTCATAATGTTAATCACTAAATTTTAGGGTGAGGACTTGGGTTAAGATTCGACTACGCCTCCAATTAATTAATGCAATGTTAATGTAATGTCCTCTGAAGTCATGAAAACATGACTGCGTGTGTGTGTGTTTGTGTGAAAAGAGGTCAGGCTTCCAATGACCTTTATCACCCATCTGTTAAATCCACCAGCAACCTGGTGAGTGCCTTGTATGTGTGTGTGTGTGTATGTGTGTGTATATGTGTGTGTGTGTGTGTGTGTGTGTGTGCGCGTCTACCTGGATCGACAACATATTCTATCACCATGGAAACTGAACTTTCACAGAACAGGCAATATACAGTAACACATACAGTATAATCCACACAGATAAGGTCTTATCATTGTGTAACTGGGGCTTCTCAGTATCCTGAGATTGTTGAGAGTTACTGTAAATGAAAACTGACGGCCACATTAACCCAGTCAAAACCCAATAAACACACAAACTGCCTACATCCTCTCTTTGTACACAGATCACACTTGTATTTTCTTTCTTCTTCTCTTTACATTCTACCTGCTGTTTCTTGCAAACTGTAAGCAGTATTTCAGATATCAAATCATTTGTTTGGTATAAAAAAGACTGTTCACATAGGGAGACAGTATAAGTGTGTATTACATATATATTGTATTATAAAACCTATCCATGTTTTCTTTTATCATTTTGGAGCCTGACTTGAAGGTAAATCAAAACCATGTGAATTGCAAACCATGTAGTGGAAAGATAATTAATGCTACACTGAGCAATATTTTCAGACTAACTTCAAATGACTCCTTGTGATGAAAAAAGGTTGCGAGTACTGCTGACACCACTGAGAACCAGCATCCAACTGTGCAGCCCTCTGCAGTTGCTTTAAGCTCAAGCCGTGATTTACCACTGCAGAACGAGCATGAGAGCATGTGTTAGAATGAGATATTCAACACATACTTTTAGAACTATAACCTGTACTACGATAATACTGCACTGCAGCAACCACAGATAAAATGTCACTAGAGTTCATTCCAGCACTGTCGGCCTACAAATCCTCAGCAGTCTCAGCTAATCATTGACTCACAAAGTGGGACAAGGGAGTGGGAACTGTTGTAAAGTGTTAAATCAACACTGAGACTCCAAATATAACAGGGTTTCCAAACGAGTCTCTTCATGAAAAGGCGGGTGTGGAAGAGAAGAACGACATAAACAGATGCATATTGAGGAATAACATGCTATTCTTTGTATAGTTCTCATTTGACATTGAGGGGGTCAGCTGTCAGCCAGAAACTCGACCACTCCATCATCATTGGATCAGTCAGTCGTCCACTTGGTCAATCAGGAAACAAGTCAGTCAGCCAGAGAATAAATCAGCCAGTCAGTCAGTCAGTCCATCCCTAACAGCCATCAGGGGCATGGATACCGGAGATTAGTCGAGTGTCCAACACTCTGAGCCCCACTTAATCCAGTCAGTCACAAATCTGCCCCAAGCATGACGATTAACCCCTTTCCCCCGCAGGAAGCAATCCTAGGGAAACACAGCATGGATTAGTCCAGGCAAAGGTCACTGCTGGACCAGGCTAGTTTCACCCTGTAAACACGTATATGCAGAAATGCCGAGCCTCAGTCGGTCACCACAGCCTGAAATACTACTCTGAACCAGGCGGGTTTCACCTCAAACCGACAACAGAGGTCAACATGTGTATGGCACAAATTTATACTGTATTAATAGATGTTTTTATATGAACAACAGAAATCAAATACATGATGTAAAAGAAAACTCATAATGACGACCCGACCACAGCACTACGATGCTTTTTAGCCTCTTTTATCTATATGTCTTGGTTTTACTGATCTCACTGTTCTCATTGACCCGTTTCCAAACGATGGGCTGGTTTCACAAAAACAGTCATCCAGTTCTTGACTCTCTGAAGCAGAAGTTATTTGCCATTATTCTGAGTCAATTTCAAACTGAAAAAAACATGGCTGACTTAGCAAGCATGTCAAACAAAAAACGCCCCCAGAGAGAAATAACATTCATCAGGCTGATGAAGTAAAATTAATGTTTCAGTTGCTGCAGTACATGTCCACTGAATGTGTGTGAACAGGAATCGGCCTGCTAATATGTCAGCTGTAACGACCATAGCAGGTGATCATATGTCAAGGCTGTGTGGCTATCAGTTTGTTTTGGAGCCCCCTAAAGGCCAAAAGATAATTAACTACCTTTCAGCTAATTTTCCCTAAAGCCAATACAAAAACTTGGCGACTGTTTTGTGGCATTGAAGCATCCAAGTCCTCAATGCTCCAGAGATGTCTGTCTAGTGATTTGACTACTTGTTCAGCTCAGCTCATTTGGCCATTTCACTTTGTTGAAACTGATGCTCTTACTGTTGTGAAACCAAACTCAGGTCAAGAGCCAAGCTTCCAGCCAGCAAGGTTGCACTGATAAAAGGCAGCTCTTTATCTTCTCTCTTGGTATTATACTTTAAGTGCCTCAACAAGTGGTTGGGCTTCATTGTTTTAATTGCATACCTTTTACTGGGAAACATCTTAATAAACAATTTGACCCATCTCTCTCTCCCTCTCTCTCTGTTGCTTCAGCATTTACCAGTAATTTCCCCAGTGCATCATTTATTTTCCAGGCAACTAACTGCTCTGACTTCTGGCAATAATCAGCACTCAGGTTCACCAGATTGAGTTGTCCAACTCCACTGCAGGCAGGCTCCCTCATGAGCAGGGCCAGCTATCAGTTTATACTATTAGAAGTCAGAGATGAGAAACTCGCCTGGAGGAAGAGGAGGGGGGGTGGTGAAGGCTTCGGGGAGCAGCAGAAGAGCAGCGGAGGAGCAGCAGAGGAGGAGGAGAGGCGCAGAGTTCAGTTCCAGCTGTATTATATAGCTGATCTCTGCAGGGACTCTCTGGTTCCAGTGGTTGAGCACTGAGCACACACAGCAGCATGGCCGCCAGGCAGCACTCGTCTGCCACAGACAGCCAAGGTAATTACATGGAAACGTTTCCTATGTAAGCCACTACATAATAACATACAATGCTCTATGATTGGCACTTTTATCCTGAGGACCTTACAATATGACACTTTGGGTTTGGGTTATGTGTGGGAGGTGAACGTTAACGCTTTTAAAGGCCCTGAAAACACATTTTCTCTGTCGGCTCCTGACTGTGACTGATGGGATCCGACATGAGCGCACTGTAAGTTAGAACAGGTTCAGTTATTGAACCTAAAAACATTTCTGATTTCACCACGTTCTTGTCTTTGTTTCTCTCACCTGTTTGAAGGGGGCGGGGCCTAGCTGAAAAAATGTGATGTCATGAACTTCCATGCACCAATCAGGATTTAAAACATTTGGCAGCTATGGGTCAAATCACACTTTCACTTTTCTAATGAAGCAAATTAACTACTTTTACAGTCTACTAGAGGTTTAAAGAAATACATTACAGCACAAATATTATTCTCTACAAACCGTTTCATTGTCATTCTGCACCTGCATCTATTCTGTCCACTGTCAAGCTTAAAATGTAGCTGGACGATAGCAACCATAAGCAGAATGTGCTACACCATCAGATAAAGCTATCAGTGCGTATCATCCGATTCCAAACCGCAGCATCATCACATGATCCTTTAAAGATCTAACACATGTTCAGACAAAACACCTTAAAATAACACCGCTGTTTACTGTGAAACGCACGAAAGGAAATGTTGTCTTTTTTTCACATTTTCTTCACACAGAGCTGCTGAATGGTTTTATCCTCCGAGAGTTGGTGCGAACCCTGAAAAGACTTTAACCCTGTGAACACTTAACAAAACCCTGTCTCCCTCAACTGCACCACCCACGTCCGCCTGAAGGTTTAGGTTTTGTTGAGTTTCTCTTAAGCAAATAAGATGAAACCTAGAGAAGAAGAAAAGGATACAAAGTGTGTAGGTGAAATAAAGAAAACACAGGGAGCTTTTAACACATGTTCAACTATGGGGGGGGGGGGGGGAGAAAATATGAAATAAACATATGAACTGATAGAATACATCAGACTTTGAACAGGACCTGAATGAGACTCAGGCTGATGTAGGAGAGATTACATGAATTTNTATTTGCTTTAAAAAACTTAAACGATTACTCACTTATCAAAATAGTGGCTGTTTAATTGATTCTGATGGTTGACTGATTGATGGCCTGTCAACGTAAACTGAAAAAGAACTGAGCTCAAAACCACAGAGTACAACAGAACCCAGCAAACAGTGGATTTTTATACGCACTGTGCCTTTTCACCTTCGACCTTGAAATGTGCGACTGGCTTTGATGCTTCCATGTGGAAGTGGATATTTGATAAGATACTGGCAGATCTAAATCTCACTGCAGGTCTGTCTAAGAGGTTTCATCAAAGGAGGTGAACTCTGCAGCTTTAGTGCTTCTTCTACTCCTCGAGGTCTTTATCCACCGCTGTGACCCAGCAGACAAATTTCAACTGGATATTGAAGCCGGCCGACCTCTTTATGATCAATATTCTCTGTACATTAAACTGATTCATAACTTCAAAATCCCGTCGCCAAATTGCCACCAGAAAACTATTTTCTGACTCCTGACAGCGATGAAGTTTTATGAGTTTTTCAAACGGCCTCCCGGGAGATGTTGCCATGGAAACAGATGCTGTGTACAGCGCACCTGAAGCCGGGCGCAGGTCCGTGAGTGCTCAAAGAGTCCGTCCTTCAGCTGGAGGAGCTCAGCCTCGAGCCTCTCTGTCTGAAAGACTCTGCTCCTGCTGAAGGGCCCTTATGCAAGGCAGTTGGCTGCTGTTCAGAATCCTGACCCCTGCCCTGCCTGTGGAGGGCAGCATCATGGAGCTCTCAGCGAAACCAGCAGAGATTCATGAAATACCTTCAGCTTTTGTGGACTTCATATTTTTAGCAGTGTGATTCTCTGAAAGCAACTGTAGTGTGTGTTGTGACACACTGAGAAAAGAGGCTGTTTTCACCATCATCCCTGCTGCTGTGTTCTCAGTAACTCCTATTTTAAAGCTCTCAACACTGTCGGGACGCTAAAAACTGTTCAAAACCAAATGAACAAGAATAAAACTATGAACACAAACCAGAGTTTTGTTCAGGCCGTCAGAGTGCCATCCACTGGTTTCATATTCATTTACAATATTTACGGTTGTTCTGACAACTTTAAGTTCATGAAACAAGTATTTAGTTGCACAGTTTCTTTACAAATAACTTTTTAATAAGTTAAATATTTTCTATTCTCTCTTTGAGTAGAAGGGGCATTTAGCTCATGATAACACACACACACACACACACACACACACACACACACACACACACACACACACACACACACACACACACACGATGCATGATTTGATGTTAGAAGAACCTTTTGCCAGAGGGTCAAAAAGATGTTTGGATTCATTACATTTGTTAGACACATAGACAGAATTACAAAACCTCTGTTCAATAGGGTTTTTTTTCCTGGTATGTCACTGGACCACCCTCCACCATCACCACGTCATAATGGTCCATTCAAATGTGAGGCCACTGTTTCAATGCTTGGCACGCGCCACCGATTGTTCCTCACTGTGTGCTGGTGCTTGGTCATTCTGCATCACTCACACACACACGTACACACACACACAAATCTTTCCACACACGCCCATGCTTCCACAGACACACACAGATGTAAACACACGTGCACGCTCATGACTCGGTCGTGCACATCGGTGCTGCACGCGCAGGGACCCGGAACAATGTGCGCCTGTCAGGAGCCTCGTGCTCTCTGCAGCAGCTCCTGAATGACAATGATAATGAAGGTGTCGCAGGACGGAGCTGCAGGAGCCGCACAGCTGAGCGGCGGCTCCGGGCTCTGCACCGCCGGCAGGAGACCCGCAACCCGGCAGGCAGCAGAGCCGTGACAGCGACTGCAAGTCAGCGAGCAGCTCCAGTCCGCAAGCAAACACATGCAAAGTGTGCGAGAGGAGCAGAAAGCTGCTTTAAAGAAGCTGAGGAGCGTCCAGCAGCAGCATCGATGAGGAGGAGGAGGAGGAGGAGGAGGCTGCAGGCAGGAGGCTCTGTCAGCCTGGCTCCAGCGTGCAGGAGCAAACACAGCAACACACCAGCAAACACGCAGCCAGGACAACACCTTCCTACCTTCACTTCTGCAGGATTACAAACACAAAGTCGACGCGGCTCCACACTCTGCTTCTCTGGTTGTCGCCGTTTGCTTCAATTGTTCATTCATTCATTCGCTCCTCCGGATCCCCTCTGAGTGTTTATTAGAAATGGACAATATAACCAAGCGAGAGAGGGAGGGAGAGAGCAAGAGAGAGAGAGAGAGAGAGAGAGCAGAGCATACAACAGGACCCTCAAGACTCTGAGAGGAGACCAGAGGAGGGGCGGGGCCACGACTGCTTACATCACAGAGAGAGAGAGGGAGAGATAGACAGACAGACAGGCAGAGGGAGAGAGACAGAAAGAGAGAGAGACAGAAAGAGAGAAAGACAGAAACACAGAGAGAGGATGATTGAACTACACACCCAGTTGCCAGTCTTATTAGGTACCAGTCTTAAACTAACAACCTCCATGCAGGTGATGATTTTGGTTATATGAGATACTATTTTGTCCATTTTTCTAAATACAAAGAGCAGGAACACATCTCTGGAGATAATCTGCCATTCAACACAGTGTAATCAACTTTTTCAATCACTTCCAACACAAACATTGTAAAGGAAGAAATTATTATTGCTGGACTGCGTGTGTGTTTGTCCCAGTTCTATTTAAAACAATGGAAATCCTTTATCTGGCACTACAGATTTCATTATTACCCACAATAAAAATCAGTCAACTGGATGATTTCAAATCAAATACTTGATTGCTAATTAAGTATCAGCAGTACTTAATTAGGCTCATAATTTCTAGTTGCCATTCAAACTCAGACAACAACATGACTACTTTACAGGATGAATCTAAACAGGGCAGACGATGATGTGACGCGCTGTCGTGTCGGTGCTCTGACCTTCATGTTTGACCTCTTGAACTTGACGTGTTAACGTAGAACTAATTTATTATCCGTCCCGTTTAAGAAAGAAGAGACGCTTGTCAGATAATACGACATCAATTCAAGTCCTTAGGACGAACGACAGGACATTTTTCAGTTCTGACACACGCTGGTGTTTTTGGTATTTATGAAAATTAGTGCGGAAGAAGAAATTATTTGCAAAGATAATAAATGCTGAAGGATGTGCACAAAAAAATAGCAACTGCACGAAATGAAATAAAATAACTGACAAACTCCCGACCAACTGACACAGCTGGGGTTTCTAATGGGAATAATCCTCTCAGGGCATCTTAAACATACAGACGGTATATTTAAAAGCACTTTCTGGCTGCAGGATGTTTTCATATGTTTCTTGGAGAAACACAAAGGCGTCACTGACTCTTCAGGAACACACAGGAAGTTTCATTCAGCTCAGGTTTCATTTGCTTACACTGAATCACTCTCATACAAATGTTTAAATACACACCGGCCGTGTTCCATAAAGCTGCTGGTGTGTGTGTGTGTGTGAGAGAGACAGAGTCCCAGAGACAGCAGCATGTGCCCCGTCACACATTTACATGACAAACCTGCCACCTATAGGCGGAGGGTGAAACTGCGGGGTAATTAGCCATGCATGCCCATGGATGCACCGGACAAAGTGCAGAGGGGATCGAAGCGTGTGCGTGTGTTGATAAGGATGCTTATCACTTCCTGTGCCACAGAAAACACTGGAGAGGCTGCTTGACCCAAGAGGAGATTGAACACTGGCAGAAAGAACTGAACCGCAACCGGTTTCAACTTTCAGTGGAAGGTTTTGTTTGTCCAAAATAGTGGAAACACAATTTGGTTTCAACAAAGAAACTGAGCCTTTCCACATAGTGTCGTTAGCTTATTTGTTTGGATCTCTCTTGACTCATTGCTGATCTCTCAAGAGTCTATATTAGAACCAGATTTAATAGATTTGTAGCTTTCCGCCTTCTCTAAATAAGGTAGCAGTGTCATTAGTCCTGTAATTATTCATTAGTTCTAATAATTATAAAAACAAACTTCATACACAAAATGCAGCTCGAACATCCCACTGTATCATTACATTCAGGTTGTTTTACTCTCTGAATGCAGTTTTTCGGGGGAAGTAGCAGTTCCAGGTGAGACGACAGCAGACTCTGAGCTGTGGTCTCACCTGGGCTGCCTGAGAGGCTGCATGGGGAAAAAAAGGTGCGATTCCCTTCATATGTGCTGTGCATTTATGGCCCATCAAGGGGATTTTTCTTGCGGGGCTGTTTCCATGGCAGTTCTCCTTTATTGGACTGTATACACTGGAGAGACTCGGGGCAGATGGTGAGAGGATAAGATGTGATAAAGGTCATGCCCCTGGTGCCAACACACCTGAGGGCCTCACGCCAGGAAGACCTCATATGTGATCTTTGTATATTAGCTAAAAGCTCTGCAAGACTGTTTAGCTGTTTTTAATTTATCTGCAATCACAATTTGATCATTGTTTTAAGATTTTGTTCATTGTGAGGCTGGAAAAATGCATAATCAATAGAAAAAGACAATTTGGCAGGTTGTCATTCAATATCTTGGTCGTCTAATTTTGCCTGACAGGATTTTGACAACACAGTCTGGCTTCACATCCTGAGTCCTGCCTGTGGTTCGGTTCACACAACTAAAGCTTTTTAGCTGAGGTTACTGAAAGGTCGTGGTGAATAAACATATTGGGTCTCAAATCACTGCAGACTTTTTGCTGTATGATCTGCAGCTTTCCTTCAAAACTTATTTACTTACATAATTTATAGGAGACCAGATTGAGTTTTTACATTCTTTGCCTGTTTGTGTTCTTTTGTGAGACACACTGAACCTCCACGAAACATATGAATACAATAAATGAATAAAATAAGTCCATACACTTTGATCTGACTTGGCATTACTTGGCATTGTTTGGCTTGTACACACTTTTCCTGGCCCTTAGCATTTGTCTTCTTTAATTTACTAATTGGTCCTATGATCAACATCTTGGTGGTAAACTTTAGGCTTAGAGGAAGCTAAAGACAAATGACGATTTCACATCAAAAGCAGCAAAGCCAGATTAACATCATAATGAATGTAATATTGATTAACTGAGATTTAAATGCTGCACAGATGAGCTTTAAATCCACAGGAAAATCCAATGGTGAATTTGAAAGTAATAGATATTAGTTGTGTTGATGGCCTTGTCCCCGCTCTTAGAAATATCTGTTCTTGGACTCGCTTGATTTATATATTCATAGTATTAATTTATTGTACATCTAGGAGATACTTCAGTCAGGAAGGAATACGAAACAAACTGGGCTGAGTTAAGGCAGGATGCAGCACAGACGCAGATATAAAATCTGTGACCTGAAATTGTCACCATATTTGTAACCTGTACATATTTTATTTTGGGCAGCTGGTTGGAATCAATAACATTGATAACTGTGGCTATGTTAAGCAAACTATGGTTAATATCTGGTTAATGTTAGGCAGCTAAAACACTTGAAGGTGAAGGAAAAGATCACTGTCAAGTTAAAAGAAAAGATAACATCTGCTGTTCTGGACAGGACGCAACCTTGAGTCTCCCACATGAAAGTGTCATGTGCTACATGAGCATCCATCACCTCCACTACTTCCTGTACTGAGGATGAACAAACTGTCCACCATGGTTCACGTGTTGGTGGCGACTATCGGCCACATGGATCTGTTAGTTGTGGGGCCTTGAGGCTGTCATTATTTCTTCTCATCATCCTGGCATCTAGACCTCCAGGAGAAAAGTCTGAATTCTTTCACAAATGTTTGAAGCTTTGCACAGAACATCATGTTGACCAACAATCCGACTTAATCATCATTTCCTTTCACTCGATGGCTACTTGAATCGCTGGAAATAAATCACAGATGTGAGCAGCGGAGTTCTAGGACGAGGCTACTGTTTACTGAATACACACATATAGAGAGAGAGAGCAAGAGAGAGAGATTTAGAAAAGAAAACACATTTATAGATCGGCATTCCCGACATTTTATTTTATTTTTCAGCCCACAAAAATGTTTTGTGCTAAAGGTTTTTCAGGCCTTGTTCAAGGCTGTTCCACCGACGAGCCTTTTATCTCAAAATATGTGATTTTCTTTTTCTGCTGTCTTCTCAACAGTCTTTTATTAATTATAATAGACCAACCCCCAACCTATCTCCCCTCCACACACACACACACAGAGACACACACATACACACACACACACACCCCTCCTCCCAAAAATAATGAAATGTCTTTCCTCTGGAGGTAGCTGAAATAATGGGCAGAGAGAGGGAGAAGAGGAGACCATAAACGATAATGAACCACCTCATTCTCCTTTTTTAATTCCTTCTCTGATTCCCCCCCCAACCCCCTCCCCTCCCAGTCCTCCTCCCCCCTTGCTTCTCACAGTCACCTACAAATTTTCTCATTTTTATTTTCACCCTGGCCAAGCACATCCACCTCCTCCTCCTCTCCATCTTCCTCCTTCCCTCAGCCAGACAGAGCCACCGCCCTGCCATGTCTCCATCCTCCTCCTCCCCCTCTTGTCTCCTCTCCTCTCACTCCTCACCCATTTCTACATTGTCTGCTGCAGCCCCCCTACACACACCCCCACCCCCTGCCAGGAAGCATCCTGGGTAATTTCCTCCTCTTATTGAATTGGGACGGGGGGCGGATGGAGGGAAAGATAAAGGGATGGGCAGATGAACGGAGGCTTGGGATGAGTGCTAATGGAGCCAGTGGAGGATTCACACATCACAAATATGCAGCACATGCTCCTCTCTTCTTCTTCTTCTTCTTCTGTCTACCTCTGGCTCATTTTCTCTCTTGAGTAAAAGTACAGATGCTCCTCTCTCCTCTTCCCTCCCGTGTTCTCTTACCCCTCTCCCTCATGAAAACACCCCTGACAAAGACTGCCACCTTTTTTTCAACAGAACACTTTGCAATTCAACTATTCTGCACTCTGTATACACAGACACACACACACACACACACACAGAACCTAATGCTCCCTCATGTCCTATGTTATAGGTGAGTGAGTCATTGCTCCTCTATTCCTGTCTGTACTTTTGCTCCTCTGGGCCAAACACTGTAATCTTCCTGCAGCACAGTCTCATCCTGACACACACACACACACACACACAATCTATACTGTCTGCTAAAATTTCATCGTTAGTCCAGCAACAGGGTTGAAAAGAAAATCCAGTGTGACAAATTAAAGTATAGCACAGAGTGAAAGGGAACAAATTACATAAATCAAACAGCAGATACTGGCCTATCATTTTCAGTTCAAAATGTGACACACAGCAGGTCGGAAAATAAATCTTAATTGTCGTGAATCTGCTCATAGTGTGCTGCTTCTTTCTGACAGACATTCATGGTGCACAAAGTCCTTTGAAAGTCTGTTTTACATTAACAAAGCTACAATAGTTTACTGGCCTATAAAATGTGCCAAATATTAAAACCCCTTACAACTATTTACAACTACAACTACAGGATGTAGACGGGATGTCATGATTGAATTTAATACATCTTGTTTGTTTCTTGTAGTTCTGATTTTATTTTTGTCTTTGCATGTCCATGTTCCACATTTTTGTCTTGTTATGTTATTATTCATCATTTTCTTAATGTGCTGTATTTATGCTTCTGTTCACAGTGCTTTATGCTGAGCTCCCCTTTAAGACAAACTCCCGACCCATCCTTCTTAAAAAGGCTGGGGATCAAACCACCTCCCCTACGATAAACAGATGTAACTTAAACTGAAAAACCTGTGGTGAAAGTTTGCTTTCTTTGCACATTTTTATTGACTTTGTTTTAGAGCTTTCCAGAGTTGGCCCATGACTGACATGAATCCTTGTATCTCTGGCATAATAACTTGACCCTCGGTGAAAGATGATGAATATTGGATCGCGGCCTTGGCCATTGGAAGTGTAGTATTGATCAGGATCCCACACCAGTCAAACCGCTGTAGGCTGCATACGACACACCGGCATATTTTATTTAGCATGCACAGGCTGCTTCTGATGCAGATCAATGCAGAAACACTGGCAGATGCCGACTACCTCTGTTTGAGTTAGAACTTTCTACATCTTAGACACTTTGATCCTGGAGTGACTTTTGATACTTAGAGCACAGAGCAGACTTCAGTTCTTTTATCATTAAACTACAGGAGCTAAAGGGTCAAACTCAGAGCAGCCTGGCAAACTTTTCTTCCCCTCGATGGTGATGTCACACAGATATAAGTAAGAAATAAAAGAAGAAAAGTGCAAAAGGGTTTTTTGAAGAGAAAAACTCAAACTGCTTTAAAAATATATATATAACCATTAACGAAGAACAACAATGTTCGATTTAAGAAAGAAAAACAACGTGTCCATTTTGTACTTTACTGGGTTCTGACATGAGGGCGATAATGAGAATCGTGTCAATATGTCAGTGTGGACTAATTAGAACGGCTCTGACATGGTGTCACCAAACACACTGGCACAGACTCCTGTCGAGAACAGTTGCAGGTGTGACTGTGTGTGTTCAAGTGTGTGTGTGTGGGGGGGGGTGTATGTGCAAGAAAAAGGAACTTGGCTAAACACAAAGTATCAAACTACGTGTGTTTTTACGATATGCTGTGTGTGTGTGTGTGTGTGTCCTGGACAGACAGACAGGCAGATACTGTATATTGGCATTCCAGTGTAAATTGGCACTTCAGTGTCTCTCTCTCTCTCCTCAGCTAATTAACTTGACGCTCAGGGGCCTGGCTTAATTGGAACGAGCTCAACCCTCTGTTCCCCCACCCGTTATCTAGACACTCACACACATGCACAAGGAAACGAGCATACACACACACAGAATATGACTGACAGTGAGTGTGTGGTACTGATAGTCAAAGTGGTACAGGGTGGAGTGGTGGTGGTGTTGGGGGTGTGGTGTTGTGGGAACAATATGGAATACACCAATCACTACCACCACCACCACCACCCTCACACACACACACACACACACACACACACACACACACACACACACACACACACACACACACACACACACACAAACAGAAGTACCCGAGCCAGCAAAGCACTGATCCACCAAAGAAGAAGAAGCTGATCCTCTTCACCACCTTAGAACTCTTCCAGTTGTTCTAACACAGAGTTACTGCTACAGCTTTGTCCAACCAAGTGAAATGACAGCAATCATTTTATCAAGTGCCCAACACGACATATGTTCAAATGAAGGCTCTCTAGCAGCCATAGTAATTGTGAGTCCTCGAAGGAGGAAGTACTGTGATGCAGAGGACGGATGGGTCAACGAAGTGTGAGGGTGAACAGCTCTTTATGCATTTCTGTCACCATAGTAACGTCCCGTAAACTCAAAGAAGTCATTTTAAACCAAACTGAGATGTTTTTCTAACCAGGTTGCTTTTGTGTCTAAACACAACCAAACCTGAGCCACATCATTGGCACACCATGAACAAGATTTATATTTCATCAGTGAGATGTTTGGTTTTGGACGTCACAGTCACAATGAGAATTTTGTGAATCAAGTCATATCACAGGTTATTTATCAAGCAAAAATACTGAATATTCACAGCTTCTAAAATGTAAGGATTTGCTACTTTTCTCAGTTTAATATTATTGTACACTAAATATTTGGGGGGTTTGTACTGCTCACTTTCACGCTGATAAAACCATGATGACCACCTTTAATCAGGCTTACAGGTGAGTCTCAGCCAAGCTCTCAGTGTTTTCCTCCTCACAGTTACAATGTTAGATGAATTCCGGCTCCTTCCAGCTCCAGCTGTGGGTTTGTGTCCGATAGGTGGAGAATGAAATGAGCCAGAAATGCTTTTGCAGCTATTGAACGGCTAAACAAAGCCAGCAGGAGATGATGCGTTTCATCCATTCATGGCACTTTAAGCTTTTGAGTGAGTATGTGCGTAGAAGTACTTTGTCATGACCTTCTTAGGAGGTTTCTATACTTTGATACTATTTCTGATGCTGTGATGATACTCGTTCCGATGTTTTTTGTTTGGATGTCCTTTGGTTGTGCATCGCTGCGATGTCTTAACTCTGGAATACTGAAAATGTAGCCTTGGGTGTGCTCATGCCTGTGCCACGTGATAAACAACCGTTCCTTCTAATTCTGTTTTCATCAGAAATCTTATTGATTCATGTTCCTTGTCTAACCATTTTCTCAGTTTCAGATGTCTTGACGCATAAACAGGCTTTCAGTTAAATATAAATTCTGTGCAGATAATATGCAAACAACACTTTCTCATGCTTAATAAGAAGAAACGATTTCGGTCTACTGACCTCCACGAGCGTCAGACTCAAACATTCATGTTTCTTCTCATTATAAAGTTTTAATTGCAAGACGATGTGTGGGAGTTTCTTCCTACTGAGGCATTAGTGGGCCTCCTGGTTTCCTCCTACACGCTTGTCACAAACAATACTCCAGTGTACATGAGAACCTGTGGGTTTAAAGATTTACTATATGATGCGCTCTCTGGGAAATTCTCGTGGTCTCAGAGTCCACAGAAACACACACACACACACACTGCGTATTCTGTCTGACGGCGCAGACAAAAACATAAATCGTGGCACTGCAGCCTCACACAGGAGCCGGGAATCACAAACAGCGGGTCGGTTGTTTAACATGCAGCTCTGTCGCAGTGACCTCACGTACCTTGTTGTTGCTCATACACTGCAGCTTCATCTGCTTCATGTAGGTGGTGGTGAGAGGCATGTTGTAGTCTATCACCTCCAACACCAGAGAGCTCGGTCTGTCGTTCTCTGGAGGGGAGAGGAGAG